>KV020107.1:0-276061 GCA_001598015.1 Dorcoceras hygrometricum | reverse complement strand
ACGCCAGAATCCCGGTGGAGTCAGTGAGAGGAAAACCGCCCGCTGCGGGCGAGATCTACAACAAGATGGTGCTCATGACTGGAATCGAACCAGCGACCTCTTCCTTACCAAGGAAGTGCTCTACCGACTGAGCTACATGAGCGGAGACTTTCGGCCGCCCTCCATGACGGCGAAGAACAGACCGGCGTCCTGCCGGATCCTTCAAAGCTTCAGCCGCCCTCCGTGACGGCGATGCACAAGACCAGCCTCCATGCTGGACTTTCCACAAAGGCGCGCGACATGTTGCGGTCAGCGGCGAACCTTTCGTGTCAGGCAAATTCAATGGAGCGGGAGACGGGAATCGAACCCGCACCATCAGCTTGGAAGGCTGAGGTTCTACCATTGAACTACTCCCGCCCTGCGCGGAGCCCGTTGCCGGATCGGCCAGGCCGACTCGGCGGACCAGCCCGGCCGCAGTCTTTCGCGGATCGAACTGGTGGAGGGAGGTGGATTCGAACCACCGAAGGCGTAAGCCAGCAGATTTACAGTCTGCCCCCGTTGGCCGCTTGGGTATCCCTCCAACAAAGAACGCGTATTGTGTGGATCGCCCCGCCGACTGTCAACACCCGCGAACGTCCGCGCCCGGCCTGCGCGCGCCTTCCGCGCCCCGGTTTCAGCCCTGATTCCGCCGGTTTTCGTCGGCGCGCATGTCGACCAGTTGCCCCATCTCGCGCGACAACTCCTGCAGCCGCCGCGCATGCGCCTGCAACTGGCGCTCGGCATCGTCGCGCGGTTCCCAGCGCGGCACCGGAGTAGGCTTGCCGTCCGGCGCATCCAGCGCCACGAACACCATCACGCAACTGGTCGCCAGGCGCCGCTCGTTCTTGCGCAGGTCGCTGGCCAGAACGTCCACCGCCATGTGCATGCTGCTGGTGCCGGTGTGGATCAAGCGCGCCTGCACCGTGACCAGGTCGCCGATCAGGATCGGCGCCACGAACTGGATGCCGCTGACCGAGGCGGTGACGCAATACGCCCCGCTCCATGCCACCGCGCAGGCGTAGCCGGCCTGGTCGATCCATTTCATCGCCATGCCGCCGTGCACCTTGCCGCCGAAGTTCACGTCGGTGGGCTGGGCGAGGAAGCGGAAGGTCACCTCGTGCTGCTGGCCTGGCATGCGGGCTCCGGTCGCGGTAGCGGGAAAAGCCGCATTATGCCCGCTGGCGGCGTACCGGCACGCGCTCCAGCAGCATCGGCGTGGTGAGCACGCCGTTCGGCGACAGGCGCTCCGCCCCCGCGACCACGAATCCCAGCCGCAAGTACGCCGGCACCGCGCAGCGCGAGGCATTGAGCGTGAAGCGGCGCGTGCCGGCACGGCGCACCGCATCGGCCATCGCGCGCCGCCACAGGCGCCGCGCGATGCCGCGGCCGTGGCAGCGGGTGCTTACGAAGAGTTGGGTGAGATGGCTGTCGTCGCGCATTGTCGCCACGCCCACCAGAATGTCGCCGTACCAGGCGAGCTGGAAGCGGTGGCCTGCCCGCATGCGCAAGCGCTGGGCCGCCGCACCCTGCCGCGCCAGCAGCGCCAGGCCCGCTTCGCGCGGCTGGTCGGGCACGATCCAGCGCCGCGTCACGCGGCGCACCAGGGCGGCTACCGCCCGCGCGTCACCGGGACGACCCAGCCGGATCTGCAGCACCGCCTTCGCCATGCCCCACCCCGCCCCCTGCCGAACGGCGCGCATCCTTGCACGGAAAAGGCGCCGCCGGCAGTGTCGCCCGCAGGATGCGCGCTCAGACGTTGAACAGGAAGTGCAGCACGTCGCCGTCCTTGACCACGTAGTCCTTGCCTTCCTTGCGCAGGCGGCCCGCATCGGCGGCGCCCTTCTCGCCCTTGTACTGGATGAAGTCGTCGTAGGAAACGGTTTCGGCGCGGATGAAGCCGCGCTCGAAGTCGGTGTGGATCACGCCGGCCGCCTGCGGCGCGGTATAGCCGCGCTTGATGGTCCAGGCGCGCACTTCCTTCACGCCGGCGGTGAAGTAGGTCTGCAGGTCGAGCAGCTTGTAGCCGGCCCGGATCACGCGGTTGAGACCGGGCTCGTCCAGGCCCAGGTCCTTGAGGAACTCGTCGCGGTCGGCGTCGTCGAGCTGGGCCAGCTCCTCCTCGATGGCGGCGCACACCGGCACCACCTCGGCGCCCTCCTCGGCGGCGCGGGCGCGCACGGCATCGAGGTGCGGGTTGTTCTCGAAGCCGTCCTCGAGCACGTTGGCGATGTACATCAGCGGCTTCAGCGTGAGCAGGAACAGGTCGCGCACCAGCGCCTTCTCCTCCTCGTCCAGCTTCACGCTGCGCGCGGACCTGCCCTCGTTGAGCGCGGCGGCGAGCTTCTGCAGCACCGGCTTCTTCGCCAGCGCTTCCTTGTCGTTGGCCTTGGCCGCGCGCTCGGCGCGGTTCAGCGCCTTCTCCACCGATTCCAGGTCGGCCAGCGCCAGTTCGGTGTCGATGGTTTCGATGTCGGCGATAGGGTCGACCTTGCCGGCCACGTGCACGATGTCGCCGTGCTCGAAGCAGCGCACCACGTGGGCGATCGCGTCCACCTCGCGGATGTGCGCCAGGAACTTGTTGCCCAGGCCCTCGCCCTTCGAGGCGCCGGCCACCAGGCCGGCGATATCGACGAACTCCACCGCGGTGGGAATGATCTTCTGCGGGTTGACGATCGCCGCCAGCGCGTTGAGCCGCGGATCGGGCACCGGCACCACGCCCACGTTCGGCTCGATCGTGCAGAACGGGAAATTCGCCGCGGCGATGCCCGCCTTGGTCAGCGCGTTGAACAGGGTGGACTTGCCGACGTTGGGCAGGCCGACGATGCCGCATTTGATGCCCATGGAAAACTCCGAAACGTATGTGTTGTTGCGAGCGCCGTTCGCGAGGTCAGCAACAGCGTCGGGTAAGCCTATCTGCCATCGGCGGTATGCAGGCGCTGCATCGCCTTGTCGAACTGGCCGTCCACGGCCAGCGGCAGCACGTCCAGCGCGCGGGCGATGCCGTCGAGGATCGCGTCCTCGTCCTGCGCCGAGGGCCGCCCCAGCACCCACGGAGTGACCTGGTCGCGATGGCCGGGATGGCCGATGCCGAGGCGCAGGCGGTGGAACTTGCCGTGGCCCAGGTGGGCGGCGATGTCGCGCAAGCCGTTCTGGCCGCCGTGGCCGCCATCGAACTTCAGGCGCGTGGTGCCCGCGGGGAGATCCAGGTCGTCATGCGCGACCAGGCATTCCTCGGGCGGAATCTTGTAGTAGCGCAGCGCGGAAGCGACCGCGATGCCGCTCTTGTTCATGAAGGTGGCGGGCTTCAGCAGCCACACCGGCTCGCCGCCGATACGCAGCCTGCAGTTCTCGCCGTGCAGCTTGCCGTCGAAGCTCCAGCGTTCGCCCTGTCCCGCCGCCAGGGCGTCCACAAACCAGAACCCGGCATTGTGCCGGGTTCGGAGGTATTCGGCGCCCGGATTGCCCAGCCCGACGATGAGTCGCAAACCTGCCATGGCGGCCAGCAAGCGCCTGGGCCCGCGCCCCGTCGGGGCGCGGGCCGCAGCGGCTTACTTCTTGGCGTCCTTGGCCGGCGCGGCGGCGGCGGCAGGCGCGGCCTCGGCAGCGGCGCCCTCGGCGGCCGGCGCTTCCTCGACCTCTTCCTTCACCGTATTCGCGGTGACCACCGTGGTGTCGTGATCCGCGCCCAGGTGCAGCGCCACGATCTCCACGCCCTTCGGCAGCTTCAGCTGCGACAGGTGGATGATGTCGCCCGGCTTGAGGTCGGCCAGGTCCAGCTCGATGTGTTCCGGCAGGTCCTTCGGCAGGCAGGAGACTTCCACTTCCGTCAGGTTGTGCGAAATCACCACGCCGGAGGTCTTGGCGGCAGCGGACTTCTCCTGGTTGAGGAAGTGCAGCGGCACGTTCACGCGCAGCTTGGCGTTCTCGTCGATGCGCAGGAAGTCCATGTGCATCATCTGCTGCTTGAACGGGTGCTTCTGCCAGTCGCGCACCAGCACCTTCTGCACCTTGCCGTCGACGTTCAGGTCGAGCACCGAGGAGAAGAACCACTCGTGCTTGGCGGCGAGCAGGATGGTGTTGTGCTCGATCTGGATGCTCTGCGCGGGCTGGCCCGCACCATAGACGACGGCCGGGACGTAGCTCGCGCGACGCAGGCGGCGGCTCGCACCTTTCCCCTCGTCCTTGCGGCTCTCGGCCTTGATTTCATGAGTCTGTGCCATTTCGTTACTACCTTGGGTTGCGTTTTCCACCTTGCGGTGGCTGGGTGACTCTCCCGCGACCAGGAGAGCCTTGGGTTTGGGGAACATGGAACGGGAAACAGATGGCCTGCGTGAACCGGCTTTTGTTCTCCGTTCCCGGTTCCCCGCTTCAATCGATGTACAACGAGCTCACCGATTCGCCGAAGGCGATGCGGCGGATCGTTTCGGCCAGCAGCTCGCCTACCGAGAGCTGGCGGATCTTCGCGCAGGCCTGCGCTTCGGGGCCGAGCGGCAGCGTGTTGGTGACCACCAGCTGGTCGAGCTGGGAATTCTCCAGATTGCTCATCGCCGCGCCGGACAGCACCGGGTGCACGCAGTAGGCCACCACCTTGCGCGCGCCGCGCTCCTTCAGCGCCGCGGCCGCGGCGCACAGCGTGCCGGCGGTGTCGACGATGTCGTCCACCATCACGCAGGTCTTGCCGTTCACGTCGCCGATGATGTTCATCACCGTGGCCACGTTGGCCTTCGGGCGGCGCTTGTCGATGATCGCCAGGTCGGCGTCGTCCAGCCGCTTGGCCAGCGCGCGGGCGCGCACCACGCCGCCCACGTCCGGGCTGACCACGATCATGTCGTCCATGCTGTAGTGGCGCCAGATGTCGGCCAGCAGCACCGGCGAGGCGTAGACGTTGTCCACCGGGATATCGAAGAAACCCTGGATCTGCTCGGCGTGCAGGTCCACCGTGAGCACGCGGTCGACGCCAGCGGTGCCGATCATCTTCGCCACCAGCTTCGCGGTGATCGGCACGCGTGCCGAGCGCGGGCGGCGGTCCTGCCGCGCGTAGCCGAAGTACGGGATCACCGCAGTGACGCTGGCGGCGGAGGCGCGCTTCAGCGCGTCGGCCAGCGCCAGCAGCTCGACCAGGTTCTTCGCGCTCGGCGCGCCGGTGGGCTGGATGACGAACACGTCCTGGTTGCGGACGTTCTCCTCGATCTCGATCTGCACCTCGCCGTCGCTGAAGGTGCTGACCAGCGCCTTGCCGAGCGGCACGCCCAGGCGATGGGCGACGTCCTCGGCCAGCGCGGGATGCGCCTTGCCGGCAAACAGCATCATCGGGCTGGACCTGTCCACGCTCGCGTTCCTCGGAAACCTGCAACCTGTACTGGGTGGCTGGGGCGGCAGGATTCGAACCTGCGCATGCGGGAATCAAAATCCCGTGCCTTAACCAGCTTGGCGACGCCCCAACATTTGTTCACTGCGCCGCGTCCCTGCAGCGAAAAGCTCCACCGGCCGTCGTGGCCGGATGTTTCATTCACTACGCCACATCCATGTGGCGGACAACTCCACCGGCCGTCCGGGCCGGACTCTTCAATATTCACTGCGCCACATCCATGTGGCGGAGAGCTCCACCGGCCATCCGGGCCGGACTCTTCAATGAGCAAACGCCGCTTCGAACATGGCGCCGGGTCAACTCGTTTTCGCTCCGGCTGAAACCGCGCGGTGACGGTCCAGCGCCGCCAGCAGCGGCGAACGGTTCACGCCGTTCGCCACGTGGACGCCGAACCCGCCGGGGCACTGCGCCGCCACGGCCCCGGCCTGCTCCCGCGTTACGGTCTCAAGGAATACGCAGCCGCCGCTGCCGGAAAGCCTCGCCGCCCCGTGGCGGCCCAGCCAGTCCAGCGCCGCCGCCACGCGGGGATGGCGCGCGCGCGCCACCGGCGTGAAGGCGTTTTCCGTCGTTTCGCCCGAAACAAAGGATGAAATTGTCGCCGGGGGCGCATTTCGTGTCAATTCAGGCGCTTGAAACAGCGCTGCGGTGGGCACGTGCTCGTGCGGATCGAGCACCACGTAGTGCCGCCGCGGCAGCTTCAGCTGGCTGAGCCGCTCACCCACGCCCTCGGCCCAGGCCGAGTGACCGCGCACGAACACCGGCACGTCGGCGCCCAGCCGCCCGCCCAGTTCCGCCAGCGCGTCCTCGTCCAGCCCGCAGCGCCACAGGTGGTTCAGCGCCACCAGCACGGTGGCCGCATCCGAACTGCCGCCGCCGAGGCCGCCGCCCATCGGGATACGCTTCTCCAGCTCGATCTCGGCGCCGAACGCGACGCCCGCGTGCTCGCGCAGCAGCCGGGCGGCGCGCACCGCCAGGTCGGCCTGTTCGGGCACGCCGGTCACCTCGGCGAGGCGGCGGATCGCGCCATCTTCGCGCACGCGCAGGCGCAGTTCGTCGCCCCAGTCCAGCAGGCGGAACACTGTCTGCAATTCGTGATAGCCGTCGGCGCGGCGGCCGGTGATGCGCAGGAACAGGTTGAGCTTGGCCGGCGCCGGCCAGCGCGTCCAGCCAGCGGGCGCGGCCTGCAGGCGGCGGCGCATGTACACGCGCAGATGCATCGGGAAGCCGCGCTCGCGGTCGCACGCGTGGTGTGCCGCCAGCGCCGGGGTGTAGTTGTGCGGGTCGATGGGTTCGAAACCGTGGCGGGCATAGAACGGTGCGTTCCACGGCACGTCGGAGAGCGTACCCAGCACCACGGACGGGTAGCCCGACTCGGCCGCCCACGCGCAGGCGTGTTCGAGCAGCGCCGCGCCGATGCCGCGCCGGCCGTGGCTGGGCGACACGTCGATCTCGGCGATGCCGATCTCGCCGTCTTCCACCTCCACCCCCACGAAACCCACGGCGGCCCCCTCCTCGTCCTGCGCGACCCACACGCGGCCCG
Source organism: Dorcoceras hygrometricum (assembly GCA_001598015.1). Classification (NCBI taxonomy): domain Eukaryota; kingdom Viridiplantae; phylum Streptophyta; class Magnoliopsida; order Lamiales; family Gesneriaceae; genus Dorcoceras; species Dorcoceras hygrometricum. The sequence continues at coordinate 269,135 of KV020107.1, read as the reverse complement.
CGGCGATGGCGGCGCCCAGCGCCTGCGGGTCCATCGGTGCGGCGGCGTAGGACGGCCATGCGGGGTGGCCGTGGAACAGCGCCTGCGCCGCGCGCTCGATGTCGCACAACGTGTCGGCCTGGTCCGGGCGGGCGGGAACGATGATGCAGCTCATGCGGGAAACCCTGGCGGGCCGCGCAGTCTAGCAAGATGCCGGGAAAGTGCCTGCCGGCGCTCCCCGGCCCCACCGGTCCGCTAGCGGATGGTCCAGCTCTCTATCGACAGGCGCACCTTGTACGGCGGCCGCGAGGCGAAGATGGTGGTGGGCAGCGGCGGCTGGCGCGTGACGTCCCAGGCGCGATAGTCCACCGTCCAGCCGTCCTGGGTAAGCAGCGAAGGCAGGCGGTTGTCGCCGAACGCCAGTGCGGCCGGACCGCTGTCGGCGCGCAGGCCCAGCACCCAGGCGCGCAGGTCGTGCAGCGGCACGGTCCAACCCAGTGCGCGCTGCATCAGTGCCTCGGCGTCGGGGCCGTGCAGGGGGCCGCCTTGCACGCCTTCCAGGATGGCGCCGCCGGGACCGCCACTGAGGCGGAAGTCCGCGCCGCTGAGCGCGGGCCCGTGCAGCACGAATTCGTAGTGCTCGCCATCCTGCGTCCAGGTGAGGCTGCCGCTGCCGCCGGCATGGCCATCGGAAACACCCAGCCGCCCCTGCAGGGTCCAGTGGTCGGCGTGCGCCAGCGCCTGCTCGCGCGCGGCCTGCGCATTGAGCAGGGATGCGTCGCCCTTGATGCGCACCGCCTGCTGCGGCACGCAGGCGGCCAACAGCAGCGGCAGCGCTGCCGCGAGAAGTCGGATATGACGCTTCATGGATTCAACCGTTTGAGGGTGCTTTGCAGGCTGGCATTGTGCGGGTCGGCCCGGCGTACCTGGTCGAACACCTGCTGCGCGTCCTGGCGATCGCCCTGCTTCCACAGCACTTCGCCCAGGTGCACGCCGATATCAGCCTGCTTGCTGGACTGCCATGCGCCGCGCAGCACCTGCGCCGCCTGTTGCAGGTGGCCCATCCGGTACTGCACCCAGCCCCAGGAATCGGCGATGGAGGGATCGTTGGGCCGCGCGGCGCGCGCCACCGCGATCAGCCGCTCCGCCTCGGGCAGGTCGCGGTTCGCGTCGGCGAGGGTGTAGCCCAGCGCATTGCTGGCGTCGACGTCATTCGGCTTGACCCTGAGCAGGCTGCGGAAATCCTGCACCGCCAGGTCGATCTGGCCGGCCTCGGCATAAGCCATGCCGCGGCCATACAGCAGATCCGGATCGTTCGGCACCACCTGCAGCGCGCGGGTGAACGCGGTGATCGCCGGCACATAGCGCTGCTCGCGCATGTAAAGCTCGGCGTCGAGCTGGTAGGCCTGGCGCAACTGGGCCGGCTGGTCGAGGTAATCCAGTTGCATCTGGCCCAGCAACTCGTGCGCCTCCGCACTCTTGCCCTGCGCCTGCAGCAGCACGGCGCTGCGCAGGTCGGCATCGAAGGCGTGCGGGTCGTCGTCGCCGACCTGGCCGTACCAGGCCAACGCCTCGGTATCGCGATGCTGCATCTCGGCCAGCTGGCCGAGCAGGAAGGCGTTCTGCTCGCGCACGTCCGGCGCGGCCTGCTGCAACTGGCGATACAGCGCCGCCAACGCCTTGTTGTCGTTGCTGCGCGCGGCCAGCGCGGCGCGCAGCTGGTAGGTATCGGCGTCCTGCGGACCATGATCCAGCAGCTTTGCGGCGCCGGCGTAATCACCGGCGCCGCTGAGCAGGCTGGCATACACCAGGCGCAGGTGCACGTTGTCCGGCGCCCTGGCGATCGCCTGCTTGAGCAGCGCGCGTGCGCCCGCGGCATCGCCATCGCGGGCCTTCATCTGCGCCGCCCAGGCATACACCTCGGCGTCGCTGCGGAAACGCGCCAGGGCGGCGTCCGCGATGCGCTGCGCATAGGCATGGCGGCCCAGCTTGTCGCCCAGCTCGCTCATCGCCAGCCAGGCCTGCGGATCGGCGGGCAGGCGCTGCGGGGTGGCCAGCGCCTCCAGCAGTTGCCCGGCCTGGGCCTGGTCACGTGCGCCCAGCAGCACCTGGCCGAATTCGCGCCAGGCATTCTTGTCGTGGCTGCTGGTGAGGATCTCCAGCTGGCGCTGCGCCTCGGGCGTGTCGCCGCGGTTCAGCGCCAGTTGCGCGCGCGCCTGCGCCATCGCCACGGGCTTGGCGCCCAGCGCCTGCCAGCGGTCCAGCGCGCGCGCGGCCGCCGCGTCGTCGTGCACCGCGATCGCCAGCACCGCGGCGCGTTCGGCCACCTCGGGATCGCGGCTGAGCGCCATCGCCTTGTCGTAATGGAGCGAGGCGGTCTTCAGGTCGGTGCGGCCCAGCGCCATCTCGCCGGCCATCAGCTGCGCCAGCAGGTCGTGGTCCGCGTCCGGCGTCACCACCGTCATCCGCGCCAACGGCTGCGTGGCGGCGGCAGCGGCCGGCGCGGCCGGCCTGAGCGGCGACTGGGCACAACCGGCGAGCCCGAGCATCAGCGTCGCGGCTGCCGTAAAATGCCGCATCTGCTTGAATCCGCAACGCCTGCTTCGCACACTGACCACCATCTGTCCGTCCGTCTGCCCAACACGCCACGACCGTGCCCGTATCCACGGCGCCTCGACGACAAGCTTAGCCTACGCCGCCAGACCCACGCCGGGATTTTCGTAACCTCATGCCGCTGATCGCCCTCGGGCTCAACCACCTCACCGCGCCGGTAACCCTGCGCGAACAGGTGGCGTTCGACCCCGAAACCACCGCCGCCGCCCTGCACGAGCTGCAGCGCGAACCCGGCGTGGAGGAGGCGATGATCCTGTCCACCTGCAACCGCACCGAGCTGTACGTGGGCGTGGCCGCCGGGGCCGAGCAGCTGCCGCAGGCATGGCTGAACCGCCATCACCGTCTGACTCCCGGCAAGCTGGACGAGTTCCTGTACCGCCACGACGAACAGAACGCGGCCCGCCACCTGTTCCGCGTCGCCACCGGGCTGGATTCGATGGTGCTGGGCGAGCCGCAGATCCTCGGCCAGGTGAAGGATGCCTACCAGCTCGCGCGCGAGGCGCATACGCTGAAGGCGCCGCTGGACCGCCTGCTGCAGCACACCTTCGCGGTGGCCAAGCGGGTGCGCACGGAGACCCGGATCGGCGCGCACACCGTGTCGGTGGCGTTCACCGCGGTGCGCCTCGCCGAGCAGGTGTTCGCCGACCTGCGCGAGGCCTGCGTGCTGCTGATCGGCGCCGGCGACACCATCGAACTGGCCGCGCGCCACCTTGCCGACAAGCAGGCCCGCCGGCTGATCGTGGCCAACCGCACGCTGGAGACCGCGCAGGATCTGGCCGGCCGCTACGGCGGCTACGCGATCGCGCTGGCCGACCTGCCGCAGCACCTGGCCGAAGCCGACATCGTGATTTCCTCCACCGCCGCGCGCCAGCCCATCGTCACCCGCGCGATGGTCGAGCAGGCGCTGGCCGCGCGCCGGCGCAAGCCGATGTTCATGGTCGACATCGCGGTGCCGCGCGACATCGAGCCCGCGGTGGCCGAGCTGCCCGATGTGTACCTGTACGGCATCGACGACCTGCAGCAGGTGATCGACGACAACCGCCGCTCTCGCGCCGCCGCCGCGCGCGAGGCCGACGCCATCATCGATCTGCAGGTGGACCGCTACATGGCCTGGCGCCGCGCGCTCGGCGTGCGCAATCCCGCACTCGACCTGCGCCAGCACGCCGAGCTCTATCGCGACGAAGTGCTGGAAAAGGCCCGCGCCATGCTCGCGCGCGGCAAGTCGCCCGACGAGGCGCTGGGCTTCCTCGCCCACACGCTGACCAACAAGCTGCTGCACCACCCCAGCGCACGCCTGCGCGAGGCGGCGCTTTCCGGCGACCTGGACCTGCTGCACGCGGCCGGCCGGCTGTACGGGCTGGACGAGGAAGAACCAGGCACGCGGGACGCGTAGCGAGGGCGGCTGGCTGCCGCCTCCCTGGATTTCGCGAGGCCGCCGCGGCGGCCGTTCCGTCCCCGTCTATTGCCACGCGCTGCCCATGACGCCTTCCATCCGCCGCAAACTCGAAACCCTCGCCGAACGCCACGAGGAGATCGGCCTGCTGCTGGCCCAGCCGGACGTGCTCGCCGACGGCGCGCGCTTTCGCGAGCTGTCGCGCGAGTACGCCCAGCTGGAACCGGTCGCCGCCGCGCTGCGCGAGCACGATGCCGCCGAACGCGAACTGGCCGGGGCCCGCGCGATGCTGGACGATCCCGAGCTGGCCGAGATGGCCGCCGACGATATCGCGCGTCTGGAACAGCGCATCGCCGAACTCGACGATGAACTGCAGATCCTGCTGCTGCCGAAGGACCCGCGCGACGAAGCCAACCTGTACCTGGAAGTGCGCGCCGGCACCGGCGGCGACGAGGCGGCGATCTTCGCCGGCGACCTGTTCCGCATGTACGCGCGCTACGCTGAACGCCGGCGCTGGCAGGTGGAAATCCTCAGCGAGAATCCCGGCGAGCACGGCGGCTACAAGGAGATCGTGGCCCGCGTCGAAGGCAAGGGCGCGTATTCGCGGCTGAAGTTCGAATCGGGCACGCACCGGGTGCAGCGCGTGCCGGAAACCGAATCGCAGGGGCGCATCCACACCTCGGCGGCCACCGTGGCGATCCTGCCCGAGCTGGACGAGATCGAGGCGATCGAGATCAATCCCGCCGACCTCAAGGTCGACACGTTTCGCGCTTCCGGAGCGGGCGGCCAGCACGTCAACAAGACCGACTCGGCGATCCGCATCACGCACCTGCCGACGGGCACCGTGGTGGAATGCCAGGACGAGCGCAGCCAGCACAAGAACCGCGCCCGCGCGATGAGCCTGCTGCAGGCGCGCCTCACCGACGAGGCGCAATCGAAACAGGCCGCGGCCCAGGCCGAGTCGCGCCGCCTGCAGGTCGGCTCGGGCGACCGCAGCCAGCGCATCCGCACCTACAATTTCCCGCAGGGCCGCATCACCGACCACCGCGTCAACCTCACCCTGTACCGCCTGCCGGAAATCATGCAGGGCGACCTGGACGAACTGGTCGATACGCTCACCCGCGAACACCAGGCCGACCAGTTGCAGGCGCTGGGCCACGCCTGAACACCGCCCGCGCCACGCGAGCGGGCCCGCCTCCTTGCATGGGTTTGTCCCGATGACCGACCTCTTCACTCCTCCGCCCCAGGCATTGGCGCGACAGCTTGTCGAGCAGCTCGAACAGGGCGCCTATGCCCAGGCTGAACTCGCTGCGCGGCAGGCGCGCGGGCGCTATCCCGACGATGCCGAACTGGCGCGCCTGCACGGCATCGCGCTGTTGCAGCAGCAGCGCGGCGACGAGGCCATGCGCGCGCTCGGACGTGCCGCCGAGCTGGCCCCGCGCAGCATCGAGGTGCAATGCAACCTGGGCAGCGCCGAGCTCGCCGCGGGCCTCGCCGACCAAGCCATCGAGCGGCTGCGCGCCGCGCTGCGCATGGCACCCGGGCACCCCGCGGTGCTGCTCGCCCTGGGCAATGCGCTGATGGCCGCCGGCCGCCACCAGCAGGCCCGCGAGTCGTACGCCATGGCCACCCACGGCGCGCCCAACCATCCCGGCCTGCGGCTTAACCTGGCCGCGGCGGAGCTCGCGCTCGGCCATGCCGAGCAGGCGCGCCTGCACGCCGACGAGGTGCTGCAGTTGCATCCGCAGCTCGACGCCGCGCACGCCTTGCGCGGCCGCATCCTGCAAGGCATGGGGCAGACCGGGGCCGCGATCGACGCCTGGCTGCACGCCGAGCGCCTGTCGCCGCACACCGCGCCGTACGCCCTGGCTGCCGGCCAGGCGCTGGAAGACGCCGGCCGCTTCGCCGAGGCGGCCGCGGCCTACGAGCGCGCGCTGCGGATCGCCCCGCAGGACAGCGTGACCCTCGGCCAGTTGCTGTTCCTGCGCCGACGCCTGTGCGACTGGCACGATCTGGATGTCTTGCGGGCGCGCCTGCAACAGCTCGCCGCCGCCGATGCGGTAGCCAGCCCGTTCGTGCTGCTGAGCGAGGAAGGCGCCGACGCCGCCGTGCAATTGCGCAGCGCCGTCACCTATGCCGCCACGGTCGATCGCCAGATGGCGCCGATGCGCCGGCAACAGGCCTTCGCCCACGCCCGCCCCGCGCCGGACGCGCCGGTGCGCGTGGGCCTGGTCGCGGATGGCTTCGGCGAGCACGCCACCGGCCTGCTGGTGGTCGCCATGCTGGAGGCGCTGGCCGACGACGAGCAGGCAGACCTCCATCTGTTCGCCACCACGCCCGACGATGGCGGCCCGATCCGCCGCCGGCTCGCGGCCGCCGCCACGCTGCACGAGGTCTCCGCGCTCAACCCGGCCCGGCTCGCCGAACGCATCCATGCCAGCGGAGTGGAGGTCCTGTTCGACCTCAACGGTTATGCCGGCCACAACAACGCCGAGCTGTTCGCGCTGCGCCCTGCCCCGGTACAGGTGAACTGGCTGGCCTATCCCGGCAGTTCCGGCGCCCCCTGGATGGACTACCTGCTGGCCGACGCCGTGGTGCTGCCCGATGCGCTGCGTCCCCACGTCAGCGAGAAGCTGTTGCGCCTGCCGCGCTGCTACCAGCCCAGCGACATCACGCGCACGGTGCCGGCGCCGCCCGCGTGCGAGGCTTGCGGCCTGCCCGCGCGGGGCACGGTGTTCGCTTGCTTCAACAATGCCTACAAGCTCAACCCGGCCACGTTTGCGCGTTTCATGCTGATCCTGCAGCAGGTGCCCGGCAGCGTGCTGTGGCTGCTGTCCGGCCCGGACGGCGCCGACGACCGCCTGCGCGCAGCCGCAGCCGCGCTGGGCGTGGCGCCGGAGCGGCTGGTGTTCCAGGCGCATCTGCCGCACGCCGACTACCTGGGCCGTTACAGGCACGCCGACCTGTTCCTCGACACCCTGCCCTACAACGCGCACACCACCGCCTCGGACGCGCTGTGGGCCGGCTGTCCGGTGCTCACCCTGCGCGGCGACACCTTCGCCGGGCGCGTCGCCGCCAGCCTGCTCGAACACCTCGGCCTGCCCGAACTGGTGGCGGCCGACGAGGACGGCTTCATTGCCACCGCCGTGCAACTGGGGCGGGACGAAGACGCGCTCGCCGCGCTGCGCCGCTACCTCGCCAGGCAACGCGAAACCAGCCCGCTGTTCGACATGGCCGCTTATGCGCGGGACTTCCAGCGCGCCGTGCAATGGATCGGTGCCCGCCACCGCATCGGCCGGCCGCCCGCGGACCACGATTTCTGACCCGGCCGCGGAGCCTGTTCAATATCTACGCATGCCGTGGCGGGAGCTGTTTGCGCGCAGGCCACGGAAGAACGGGGGCACACGGCTACACGGAGACTCAGGCGGTGCGGAAACCCGCGGCTGCCGGCGCCTCGGCCGGCTCGCGCGCCACCGCGTCCACCCGGGCCGCCGGCGGGCCCTGCCACAGCCAGTGTTCCAGCGCATCGAGCGCGACCGCCTCGCCCGCGGCGAGCACTTCGACGCGGCCGTCCGGCAGGTTCTTCGCATGGCCGGCAAGGCCCAGTGCCAAGGCCTGCTCGCGGGTGCCGGCGCGGTAGTACACGCCCTGCACCCGGCCGCTGACGAGGAAGCGCGCGGCAGGCATCAGTGCCGGCCCCTGCCGATCGCGGCATCGAGTTTCGCGGCGTCGATCGGGCCGATGAAGTGCGCCGCCACGGTGCCATCCGGCGCGACCAGGTACGTGGTGGGCAGGCCGAGCGGCTCGTCGAAATCCTTCAGCGGCTTGTCCGGCGTGAGCTGGGCGATCGGGTATCCCACCGGGTGCTTCCCGAGAAAGGCCTTGATCTCGGCCGGCGCGCTGTCCTCGTAGGCCAGGCCGATCGCGCGCACGTCCGGGTGGCTGGCCACGTAACGCGAAAGGCCGGGCATCTCCGTGATGCACGGCACGCACCAGGTGGCCCAGAAATTCACGATCACCCAGTGCCCGCGCTGGGCGGCGAGGTCCCAGGACTTGCCGTCCAGCGTGGTGATCCTGAGCGCGGGACGCGCAGGCATCGCCGCGAAGGCGGGCCCCGCGAGGAACAGCGCGAAAGCGCAACATGCCAGCCACTTGCGGGCGTTCATCGCGATGTTTCCTCGACGGCAGGGGAAGTGGCGGCAGGATAGGCCCGATCCAGCCGGATGCCCAGCGCCTCGTCCAGCGCGCCGGCGGCTGCCGCCAGCCGCGCGACCAGGCCGGCCGGCAAGGTCAGCCCGTGCAGGCGGAGCGCGCCCTGCGGATCCGGCGGCAACTGGTAGTCGCCCAGCGCATACAGCCCGCGCAGGTCGCTGCTGTCCAGGCTGCGCGAGAGCAGCCAGCCGCCGCCTTCGTCACGCCGCACCAGGCCGGCGCGCCGCAGGTCATCGAAATAGCCGGCGATCGCGCCTCCATGCAGGCGTGGCTCACGCGACTGCACATAGAGCGGATCCACGCTGCGCCCCTGGCGATGCGCTTCGACCACATGCCGCAACACCACCAGCAGGCCAAGCAGCCTCGCCTCCCCGGGCAGCCGCCCGGCGGGCGACTCGTAATCGAAAGCCTCGATCGCCGCGGCGATCGAGGCGCCGAGGATCACGATGACCCAGGACAGATAGATCCACACCAGGAAGATCGGGATCGCCGCCAGCGCCTTGCCGTAGATCTGCTGGTAGGTATGCGCCCCATGCACGAACAGGCGGAAGCCCCAGCGCGCCACTTCGAACAGCACGGCGGCGAACAACGCGCCGGCGGTCGCGTCGCGCCGCGACACGCGCTTGTTCGGCACCAGCGTGTACATCAGCCACAAGGCGGCGAAGGTGGCCAGGAACGGCACCACGCGCAGCATGCGGAAACCCTCGCCGGACGGTGCGGGCGCGGTCGCCCCCTGCAGCAGCGGCTGCGCGCTGAAATAGGAGCTCAATGCCAGGCCGCCCACCACCAGGACCGGTCCCAGCGTCAGCGCGGCCCAGTACAGCAGCAGGCGCGCGCCCCAGTTGCGCGGCCGCTGCACGCGCCAGATGCGATTCAGCCGGTCCTCGATGCTGACCATCATCGAGATCGCACTGAACAACATCACCAGGATGCTGATCCCGGTGAGCTGGCTCGCGTTACTGGCGAACCCCTGCAGCGCATCCTGGATGTGGCGGCCCGCCGCCGGCACGAAATTGCGGAACACGAAGTCGAGCAGCAGGTCGCGCGACTGCGCGAACACCGGGAATGCAGCGAACATCGCCAGCGCAGCCACCATCAGCGGCACCAGCGACACCAGGGTGGTGTAGGACAGCGCACCCGCAGTCTCGAAGCACTTGTCGTCGACGAAGCGCTGCCACAGGAAGCGGCCGAAACTGCGCGTGCGGTCGCGGTCGAAACGGAGTTTCATGGCAATAGCCAGGCTCGCGGATATCGACCGTACACTAGCGCATCCGCCGCAACGCGCCCATACGCATGAACGACATCCTCGTCCTTTACTACAGCCGCAACGGCCACACCGCACAGCTGGCGCGACTGATCGCCCGCGGCATCGAGGAAATCCCCGGCGCGCGCGCGCGCCTGCGCCAGGTACCGCCGGTGGCGCCGGTCACCGAAACCGCGCGGCCGCCGGTGCCGGAGGACGGCGCGCCCTACGTGGCGAAGCAGGATCTCGCCGAGTGCAGCGGCCTCGCGCTGGGCAGCCCCACCCGCTTCGGCAACATGGCCGCGCCGCTCAAGCACTTCCTCGACGGCACCGGCGCCGAATGGGCCAGCGGCACGCTGGCGGGCAAGCCCGCCGCAGTGTTCACCTCCACCAGCACCATGCACGGCGGCCAGGAATCCACCCTGCTGACGATGGCCTTGCCGCTGCTGCATCACGGCATGCTGCTGCTGGGCATTCCGTTCACCGAGCCCGCGCTCAGCGCCACCCAGAGCGGCGGCTCGCCCTACGGCGCCAGCCACGTCGCCGGCCCCAAGGGCGAGAACGCGATCAGCGAGCACGAGCGCGAACTGGCCCGCGCGCTGGGCCGGCGCCTCGCCGACGTCGCCCGCAAGTTGGCCGCGGACGCATGAGCGCCACCGCCCTGCCGCTCGAGCAGAAGCTCGGCCTCGCCGCCTGGGCCGCGCTCGCGGCGCTGCAGCTGCTCTGGCACGGCTGGCTGCTGCCGCCGCAGGCCATGCCGGTGGCGCTGGTGCTGGCGATCACGGTGGTCCCGCTGCTGCTTCCGCTCGCGGCGCTGCGCAAGCCGCGCCGCGCCCTGCTGTGGGTCGGCATCCTCGCCCTGTTCTATTTCTGCCACGGCGTGGCCGAGGCCTGGAGCTCCGCGGCCGGACGTGCGCTGGCCGCGGCCGAGATCGCATTGACCCTGCTGCTGATCGGTACGCTGGGCGCAGGCGTGCGCCGCCCGCGCCATTGATATCGTCCGTCCACCCACCGATCGGGAGAGCCGCATGCCCCAGCCCCGCGAGCTGTTGAAGGCCGCCGATATCGAGGCGATGGAAGCGGTGGTCAGCCCGCATCCGCTGAATCCGAACGCGCTGCGCCTGCGCAAGTCGCTGGGCGACGCCACCGGCCTCACCCAGCTGGGCTTCCATCGCATCGAGCTGGCGCCCGGTCGCGACTCCAGCGAATACCACTGCCACCATTACGAGGAAGAATGTGTCTACGTGCTGGCCGGACACGGACAGGCGCTGATCGACGAGCGGCCCCACGCCATCGGCCCCGGCGACTTCCTCGGCTTCGCGCGCAACGGCGCGGCCCACGTGATCACCAACACCGGCGACGCGCCGCTGGTGCTGCTGGTCGCCGGCCAGCGCCTGGCGCAGGACATCTGCGACTACCCGCACCGCCGCAAGCGCCTGTACCTGCGCGGCGAGCAGGGCGACCTGGTGGATTTCGACGCGATCGTGCCGGATTGACCGCAGCGTTCACGTTGGAGCTTGCCCTAATGTCGCCGCGTGGCCCGCGGCTCACGCGGCGCGGACGACCCCTTGCCTATACTGGCGCGGCCATCCGCACCGGAGCCGGTCATGGGATTCCTGCAAGAAGCCCCGCAGCTTGCCCACCCGTACCGTGGCGACCGTCTGCTGCGCATGCTGCTGGACCGCGCCCTGCCCGCCGCGCGCCGCGCCGCACTGGACGCCGACCTCGATGCCCTGGGCGACTACGCGCTGATGGCCTGGCAGCGCGCCGCCGTCGCCACGCGGCGCAAGCCGGTGCTCACGCAATGGGACGCCTGGGGCCGCCGCGTCGACCGCATCGAGCTGACCGCGGCGTGGCAGGAAGGCCCTGGCATCACTACCCGCCATGCCGTGCTCGCCAGCGGCCACGAGCACCACGAGCACGCGCGGCTGGAGGAATTCGCCCGCGTGTACCTCTACCACGTGGCCAGCGAGTTCTACACCTGCCCGCTGGCGATGACCGACGGCGCGGCGACCGCGCTGAAGGCCTCCGGCAACCAGGCGCTGATCGGGCGCGCGCTGCCGCATTTCCTCAGCCGCGACGCGGTGACGTTCTGGCTCAGCGGCCAGTGGATGACCGAGACGCACGGCGGCTCGGACGTGGGCCACACCGAAACCGTGGCGCGGCAGGACGCGGACGGCCAGTGGCGGTTGCATGGCCGCAAGTGGTTCAGCTCGGCCGTGGTGGGCGAGGCCGCGCTGGCGCTGGCCCGGCCCGAGGGCGCCGGCAGCGGCTCCGGCGCGCTGGCGTTGTTCTACGTGGAAACCATGGACGGCGCCGCGCGCAAGCCGGGACTCGTCATCGACCGGCTGAAGGACAAGCTGGGCACGCACGAGCTGCCCACCGCCGAGATCCATCTCGACGGTTTGCCGGCGTGGCCGCTGGGCGAGCTGGCGAACGGCGTGCGCCAGGTGGCGCCGATGCTCAACGTCACGCGCACCTGGAACGCCGTCGGCGCGGTGGCGCACATGGCGCGGGCGGTCGCGCTGGCCCGCGACTACGCCGAACGGCGCCAGGCCTTCGGCCGTCCGCTGATCGAGCAGCCCCTGCATGCGCAGACGCTCGCGGACATGCAGGCCGAGTTCGAGGGTGCGTTCGCGCTGGCCTTCGAGGTGGCGCAACTGCTGGGCCGGGTGGAGCACGGCGCCGCCGCGCCGCACGATGCGCAGCTGCTGCGCCTGCTCACTCCGCTGGCAAAGCTGTGGACCGGCAAGCTCGCGGTGCGCATCTGTTCCGAAGCGCTGGAGTGCTTCGGCGGCGCCGGCTACATCGAGGACACCGGCCTGCCGCAACTGCTGCGCGACGCGCAGGTGTACGCGATCTGGGAAGGCACCACGAACGTGCTGTCGCTGGACGCGCTGCGCGCACTGGCTAGCGACGGACTCGGCGCGCTGCGCAATGCCGTGGCCGCGTGGCAGCAGGGTGGCGACCCGCACGCCGCCTTCGCCATCGACGCCGCGCTGGACGCCGCCGCCGGCCATCTCGATGCGCCGTCCGCCGATCGCGCCGCGCTGGAAGCCGGCGCGCGGGGCCTGGCGCTCACGCTCGCACGCAGCGCGGCAGCGGCCCTGCTGGCCCGGCAAGCGGCATGGGCACAGGCGCGCGGCGATGCGCGACCCGCAGCAGGCTTGCGCCGCTTCCTCGGCCACGGCCTGTTGCGGCTGGCCGACGCCGGCACCGACGACACCGCCTTGCTGCTGGGTTGAGCGGGCGGACAGCATGACCCGCTAAAATGCCGTTCTACCCCACCTCGGCGCAGCGACCATGCAGCATCTCACCATCGTCACCACCGGCGGCACCATCGACAAGATCTACTTCGACGACAAGTCGGACTACAAGATCGGCGCGCCGCAGATCGGCGAGATCCTCGGCCAGCTCGGCGTGGCGTTCCAGTTCGACGTGATCCCGATCCTGCGCAAGGACAGCCTGCACGTCACCGACGAGGACCGCGCGCTGATCCGCTCCACCATCGAGGCGCAACCGCACCGCCACGTGCTGGTGACCCACGGCACCGACACCATGGTGGAAACCGCCAAGGTGCTGGCCGCGGTCCCCGGCAAGGTGATCGTGCTCACCGGCGCGCTGAACCCAGCGCGCTTTCAGGGCTCCGACGCGGTGTTCAACATCGGCTGCGCGGTGGCCGCGGTGCAGACCCTGCCCGACGGCGTCTACATCGCGATGAACGGACGCGTGTGGGATCCGGCCAAGGTGCGCAAGAACCGCGCGGAGAACCGCTTCGAGCAAATCTGATCGCCGGTCCAACCTTATCCGTTGCCACAGGGGGCGTACATGTTCCTCGTCAACCCGCAGAGCAATCGCATTACAAAGGTTGGGAAGGTCAGCTTCGCGGAGCTTGGGTATGGCGAACGAACCCATCTGCAGGAATGGATCGCGAACCAGCCGGATGCGCTCGGCGAAGATCTACTGATCATCCAGAAGGAATTCGACGGCTTCGACGACACCCGCGAACGGCTGGATCTACTGGCCATCGACAAGAGCGGCGCACTCGTCGTCATCGAGAACAAACTCGATGACTCCGGGCGCGATGTGGCTTGGCAAGCAATCAAATACGCCTCGTATTGCTCGACACTTTCCAAAACCAAGATCGCGGATATCTATCAGAAGTATTTGGATCGCTGCGGACACACCGAAGGCAACGCCAGGGACAAGATCGCCGAATTCCTAGACGGCGAAGACTTTGAGAACATTGTGCTCAATACCGGCACGACGCAGCGAATCATCCTCGTCGCTGCGCACTTCAGAAAAGAAGTCACCTCAACCGTGCTGTGGCTTCTCAAACATCAGATTGATGTAGCTTGCTTCAAAGCAACGCCCTATCGAGTCGATGGAAAGGTGTTCCTCACTCTCGATCAGATCATCCCTCTGCGGGACGCCCAGGAATTGATGATCGGGATATCCGAGAAGGAACAGGAGGAACAGGTTGCCGAACGCGGCATGCTCACCAGGCACCAGTTACGCCTGGATTTCTGGCGCCAGGCATTGGATGCGCTCGAGAATGCCGGCATGACCCTCTACGCGAACGTCAGTCCTGGTAAGGACAACTGGCTGGCATCCGGATCAGGCCTCAGCGGCGTCATCTACAGCATGGTTTTCAATGCCGACGAGGTACGTGCGGAATTCGCACTGAACCGCGCTCGGGATCAGAGCAAAACGCTCTTCGACCACCTATTGGCACAGCGCGAGCAGATCGAGAGCGAATTCGGTGAGCCACTCGAATGGCGCAGGCTAGACGACAAGAAGGCATCCATCGTCACCATTTCCCATGCCTGTGCCGGTCACGACCGCGCCCAGTGGCCCGAAGCCATCACATGGCTGGTCGACCACATGCGAAAAATCCAGCAGGTGTTCTCGCCGCGAATCCCGCAACTCAAGTCGCTGCTGCGCTGAAGGCACGCTGTCATCTCGTCAGAGCATCCCGGTTTCCAGCTTCGCCGCGTCGGACATCATCGAATGGTTCCACGGCGGGTCGAACACCAGGTCGATGTCGGCCTCGGCGATGGTGGGGATCATCTCCAGCTTGGTGCGGGCGTCGTCCACCAGGATGTCGCCCATGCCGCAACCCGGCGCGGTGAGGGTGAGCTTGACGTAGACCTTGCGCTGGCCGTCCTCGCGCTGCTCGAGGCTGAGGTCGTAGACCAGCCCCAGCTCGACCACGTTCACCGGGATCTCCGGGTCGAACACGGTGCGCAGCTGGTCCCAGGCCAGCTTTTCCACATCGGCATCGGTGGCATCGGCCGGCACCTCGATCGGCGGCGGCGGCTCCTTGCCCAGCGCACCGGCGTCGCCGCCGGCGATGCGGAACAGGTTGCCCTCCACGTACACGGTGAAGCTGCCGCCCAGCGCCTGGGTGATGTAGCCGATCTGGCCGGCGGGCAGGCGCACCGTCTCGCCCTGCGGCACCATCACCGCATCGCAGTCGCGCAACAGGGTGAAGGGTTCGCTGCTCAGACTGAAGCCGCTCATGCACTCGCCAATATTGTCGTGGGGAAGATGGGCGCCACGGGGGCACCGCCCGCCTATTATGCCGTGCCGCAGCGCGAACCACCTGTTCCAGATCAGGCGGCCCCGACATGCGCCGCGGCGTACCGGCGCAAGGCGACGGCAGGCGGCGGCGACCGGTTATGATCGGCGTTTTGCCCGCCGGACCGATGCATGCCCCGTCTTCCAACGTTCCACCCCGCGCCATGAAACCGCGCGAGGTGCCGCTGTATCTGTTCGCGCTGTTCTGTTCCGCGATGATGGGCCTGGCGATCGGCGCCGTGTGGATGGTGGCGGCGATGTACCTGCGCCGGCCCTCCCCCTGGCTGGCGCTGCCGGCGGGCGTGGTGCTGGCCTGGGCGGTCCGCCACTGGATCCGCCGGCCGGGCGCCGGCGCGGCGGTGCTGGCGGCCTTTGCCACCCTGCTGGCCGCGCTCTACTTCAGTGTGCTGATGGCCGCGATCCAGCTCGCCGGCAACTTCGGCATGAGCATCACCGAAGCCATGCGTGCGGCCGGCACCGGCATGCTGCTGGCGCTGGCACGGCTGGGGCTGAGCCCGCTGGACTGGGCCTGGTATGCGTTGGGCGCGCTGCTGGCCGCATGGCTGGCCTGGCGGCGGAAACGGTGATGCCCGCGGCCGCCGTGGCGGTATCTTTGCGATCGGCCCTGGTCGCGGGAGTCAAACGGGCGACATCCAAGGCCGCACTTCTCGACTTTTGCGATCATCCCTGCTCGCGGAATCACATGGGCGGCCATCCAGGGCCGCACTCCTCAATTCAGCTGTCCAGCGCCTTCAGTTCGCTGACCAGCTGGCCGGCGGCGGCCTGGCCGTCGCCGTACAGCATGCGGGTGTTGTCGGCGTAGAACAGCGCGTTCTCGATGCCGGCGAAGCCGGTGCCCTTGCCGCGCTTGATCACGATGACGTGCTTCGCCGCGGCCACGTCGAGGATCGGCATGCCGTAGATCGGCGAGGACGGATCGGTCTTCGCCATCGGGTTCACCACGTCGTTGGCGCCGATCACCAGCACCACGTCGGTGTTGGGGAACTCGGGATTGATGTCGTCCATGTCCTCGATCAGGTCGTAGGGCACGCCCGCCTCGGCCAGCAGCACGTTCATGTGGCCGGGCATGCGGCCGGCCACCGGGTGGATCGCGAACTTCACCTTGACCCCGCGCTCGATCAGCAGCTTGGCGAACTCCCACACCTTGTGCTGCGCCTGCGCCACCGCCATGCCGTAGCCAGGCACGATCGCCACGCGCTCGGCATAGGCCATCATCACCGCCGCATCGGCGGCCTCGATCGGCTTCTGCGCACCGGCGATTTCCTGCGCGGCGCCGCCGGCCGCCGCGCCGAAGCTGCCGAACAACACGTTGCCCAGCGAGCGGTTCATCGCCTTGGCCATCAGCTGGGTCAGCAGGGTGCCGGCCGCGCCCACCACCATGCCGGCGATGATCATCGCCTCGTTGCCCAGCACATAGCCCTCGAAGGCCACCGCCAGGCCGGTGAAAGCGTTGTACAGCGAGATCACCACCGGCATGTCGGCGCCGCCGATCGGCAGCGTCATCAGCAGCCCGAACAGCAGCGCAAACACGAAGAAGGCCACGATCACCGGCAACGCCAGGTCGCCGCTGGCCAGCATGGCGCCGTGCCCCAGCGCCAGCAGCAGCACCAGCAGGTTCACGATGCGCTGGCCGGGGAACACGAAGCGCTTGTCCAGCCAGCCCTGCAGTTTGGCGAAGGCGATCAGCGAACCGGAAAAGCTCACCGCGCCGATCAACGCGCCCAGCACCCCCAGTACCAGCGCCACCGGCGCGAGGGAGGCTACCGCGGGAGCCTGATGCAGCGCGCCGAGCGCCCAGCTTTCCGGGCGCAGCGGCGAGGTGTCCGGGGCCGCCGGCAAGATACGGCGCACGTGGGCCACCAGCTCCACCGCGCCGATGCCGGCAGCGGCGCCGCCGCCCATGCCGTTGTACAGCGCCACCATCTGCGGCATCGCGGTCATCGCCACGCGGCGGCCGCTCCACCATGCCGCGGCCACGCCGATCAGCACCGCGGCGAGGATCAGCCCGCGGTGGTGCATGTCCGGCAGCGCGAAGGTGGCCAGCACCGCCAGCAGCATGCCCGCGCCCGCCCATACGATGCCGCCGCGCGCGGTGCGCGGCGAACTCATGCGTTTCAGGCCCAGGATGAACAGCAGCGCGGCCAGGAAATAGCAGGCCTTGACCAGTGCGGGCAGCCAGCTCATGCCTTGTCCCCCGGCTTGCCGCCGCTGGGCTTGAACATCTCCAGCATGCGCTCGGTGACCACGTAGCCGCCGGCGGCGTTGCCGGCGCCCAGCAGCACGGCCACGAAGCCCAGGCCGGCCTCGAACGGCGTGGAGGCATGTCCCAGCGCTATCATGGCCCCCACCAGGACGATGCCGTGGACGAAGTTGGACCCCGACATCAGCGGTGTATGCAGGATCACCGGCACCCGCGCGATGATCTCGTGGCCGGTGAACGCCGCCAGCATGAAGATGTACAGCGCCACAAATCCGTCGATCATGATCCCTTCCCCATGACAGCCAGCCGCCCGGACATCGTCGTCGCCGCATCATACGGCACAAGCCATGCCCCGATGGACCGCGCCCCGGCCGGCATCGCGCCCGGGACGGCGGCGGCAACGCGCCGCGGCTTCCCGCGGTCAACCCAGGCAGGCCTGCAGCGTTGAGCACGGGTGTCGAACCGATGGAGCCCAGGCATGCATCTGCCGACGACGCGGACGAGGCGGCCATGAGCAGCCTCGCCGGCACGCTCGATGCCGAACTGCTGGCCGAAACCGTGCAGGAGACCCCGGCCACCCTCGACGCCTTCCTGGCGCAGGTGGAGCGGCGTGCCTTCCGCGTGGCCGAGCTCAACCTGCGCCATCGCGAGGATGCGCTGGACGCGGTGCAGGACGCCATGCTGCGGTTGGTCGGCCATTACCGCGACAAGCCGGCCGCCGAATGGGCGCCGCTGTTCTGGGGCATCCTGCGCCGGCGCATCGTCGATCTGCAGCGCCGCCGCAAGGTGCGCTCGATCGTGGTGGGCTGGCTGGGCGGCGGTCGCGACGATGAGGGCGAGGAGTTGCCCAGCTGGGATCCGGCCGACCGCGGCCCGGGCCCGCTGGACCGGGTACAGGACGCGCAGTCCTGGAGTGACCTCAGTGCCGCGCTGCGCAAATTGCCGCAGCGCCAGCGCGAGGCCTTCATGCTGCGCATGCTGGAGGGCCTGGACGTGGCCGAAACGGCACAGGCCATGGGTTGTTCCGAGGGCAGCGTGAAAACGCATCTGTCGCGGGCCATGCAGCGGCTGCGCGAGCAACTGGAGGACTGGCGATGAACACGCCGGACAACAACCGGCCGGACAACCGGCTCGAACAACGCACCCGCGCGCTCTACCACGAGGCTGCGCGGCACCTCGACCCCGCCACCGCCGGCCGCCTGCGCGCCGTGCGCCGCGAGGTGCTGGCTGGCGCCGGCGCACGACAGCACCTGCACCGGCCGCATCACCTCGCACGCTGGCTGATTCCTTCCGGCGCCTGCGCGATGATCGCGCTGGCCGCCCTGCTGGTGTGGCCGTCTGCGCCACGCCCCGCCGAGATGGCGCCGGCCGCCGTCACCACTGCCGACACCGGCAGCGAGGTCGACAATGCGCTGCCGCCGGACCCCGAGCAGGCCGATCCCAACCTCTACCAGAACCTCGATTTCTACGGTTGGCTGGCCGCCAACGACAGCCAGCCGACCACCCACTGAGCCATGACATCGTCCGCACGACCGCTGTTGCCGCTCCTCCTCGCCGGTCTGCTCGGCGGTCTCGCCGCGCCCGTGCTGCAGGCACAGAACGCGCCGTCCGTCTCCACGCCGTGGAGGAACCTCACGCCGGCCCAGCGCGACGTGCTGGCGCCGCTGCGGCAGGAATGGAACGGCATGCCGCCGCACCGGCAGCAGCACCTGCTGGAAAAGAGCGAACAGTGGGTAACCCTGCCGCCCGCCCAGCGCGAGGAAATCCGCGAGCGCATCGAGCACTGGCAGCAGATGTCGCCGGCCGAGCGCCAGCAGGCGCGCGAGAACCAGCGCCTGTTCCGCCGACTGCCTCCCGCGCAGCGCGAGCAATTGCACGCGGCCTACCAGCGTTTCCAGCAACTGCCGCCGGAACAGCGCGCCAGGCTGATGCAGCAATGGCACGCCATGCCACCTGCCGAGCGGCTGCGGTGGCTGCACCATGGCCCGGGGCGCATGCCCGGGCCGCCGCGGCCGCCCGGGGACCGCTGACGCCGGAAAGCCCCGGAACCTGTTCGCGATCCCCGCACGGCCCGCGTTCCCCGCCGCAGCAGCCCGCTGGCGACCACGACGGCGCAGCGGCGGCGTGGCCGCGCGTTGCATGGCGGCCACGCGCGGGCGACGCGGGCTACGGGGAGACGGGACGGCTCTCAGAGCCTGTTCAAAGTCTCCCCGTGGTCCGCGCCGGGAGCTGTTTGCACGCAGGCCAAGGAAGAGTGAAGGAGTGGACGTCGGTCCACGACGGAGGGATGACGCCGGCATGCGGGCAAACAGACCCGGCCCTTCGGGTTGCCTTGCCATGGCCGTCATGCGCCAGCGCGCGGCTTGACCTGCCAGCCAGGCAGGCGCTGCGCCACGCACTACCACCTGGCGGCCATGGCAAGGCAACGCGGGCTACGCGGAGACTTTGAACAGGCTCTCAAGCCTTGAACAGCACCTCGCCGGCGCGCACCAGGCAGCTCTTCGCCACCAGCTCGTCGTCGAAGTCGGGCTGCAGTGCGCCGTCCTTCAGCAGCAGCTCGACGAAGTTCAGCACGTTGCGCGCATACATTTCCGAGGCGTGCAGCGGCGCGCCGGCCGGCAGGTTGAGCGGCCCCAGGATGGCGACGCCGCCGTGCTCCACGCGCTCGCCGGGCCGGGTCAGCTCGCAGTTGCCGCCGCTCTCGGCGGCGAGGTCGACGATCAGCGCGCCCGGCTTCATGCCTTCGACCATCGCAGCCGTGAGGATCTTCGGCGCGGGACGGCCCGGCACGGCGGCGGTGGAGACGACCACGTCGAACGCCTTCAGGTGCTCGGCCAGCGCCTGCTGCTGCGCCGCGCGCTCCTCCGCCGACAACTCGCGCGCGTAGCCGCCGCTGCCCGCGGCGCTGACGCCGAGGTCGAGGAACTTCGCGCCCAGCGACTCGACCTGTTCGCGCGTCTCCGGGCGCACGTCGTAACCCTCGGTCTGCGCGCCCAGCCGGCGCGCGGTGGCGATCGCCTGCAGGCCTGCCACGCCGGCGCCGATCACCAGCACCTTCGAGGGACGGATGGTGCCCGCCGCGGTGGTCAACATGGGGAAGAACTTCGGACAGGCCTCGGCGGCGATCAGCATGGCACGGTAGCCGGCCACCGCCGCCTGCGAGCTGAGCACGTCCATCGCCTGCGCACGGGTGGTGCGCGGCAGCAGTTCCAGCGCAAAGGCGCTAAGCCCACGCGCGGCCAGCGCGGTCAGCCGGGCGGCGGCGCCATGGGGCCGCAACTGCCCCACCACCACCGCGCCTTCGCGCAGCTGCGCGAAGGCCGCGTCGTCCGGCGGCAGCACGCAGGCCAGCAGGTCGGCCTGCGCCAGCACGCTCGCGGCATCGGCGAAATCCGCATCCGCATAGCTGCCGTCGGGGAAGCCAGCCGCCGTTCCCGCGCCACGCTCCAGCAGCACCCGCAGGCCCTTGCCGCCGAGCTTCTTCGCCATCTCGGGCGTGATCGCCACGCGGCGTTCGCCGGCGGCGGTTTCGCGCAGGGCGGCTACGGTGATCGGCATGGTGCATCCCCTCGTGGAAGATCGCTGCATCTTGCCATGTTTGCGCATGCTTGGACCCGCAGCCCTTGCGCGCTACTCTGATCCACCGCCCGGGGGATCACGGAGAACACGATGCCCGTATCCACCCCGCACGAAGAGCTGCTGGCGCTGGCGCGCAGCGCCCGCGAACAGGCGCACGCCCCGTATTCCGGCTTCGCCGTGGGCGCCGCCCTGCTGGCCCGCGACGGTCGCCGTTTCGCCGGCTGCAACGTCGAGAACGCCGCCTACGGCCTGTGCAACTGCGCCGAGCGCACCGCGCTGTTCGCCGCCATCGCGGCCGGCTGCAAGCCGGGCGACTTCGCCGCCATCGCGGTGATCGCCGACACCGCGACGCCGGTCAGCCCCTGCGGCGCCTGCCGCCAGGTGCTGAGCGAGCTGTGCGACGGCGACATGCCGGTGCTGCTCGCCAACCTCGACGGCGACACCACCCAGACCAGCGTAGCGGCGCTGCTGCCCGGCGCGTTCGCCCTGCCGCGGCGCTGAAGCATGCCGGCATGCGGGTTACCATGCGGCTTTCCGTACCGCGATCCCGCCATGCCCGCCCCGCTCGATCTGCTGCTGCAGCGCCACTCCGTTCCCTCGCGCCAGCTCGGCGAACCCGCGCCCGACGAGGCCACCCTGCGCGAGCTGCTCGCCGCCGCGATCCGCGTGCCCGACCACGGCAAGCTGGTGCCGTTCCGGCTGATCCGCCTCGACGGCGAGGCCAAGCTGCGCTTCGGCGGGCAACTGGCCGAGCTGGCGGTCCGCAAGCAGCCGGAACTGTCCGAAGCCAAGCGCGAGAAAGAGCGCCTGCGCTACACCTTCGCGCCGCTGGTGATCGCGGTGGTCGCGCGGCTCGACGCCGCCAGCAAGGTGCCGGAGATCGAACAGCGCCTGTGCGCCGGCAACGTGGCCTACAACCTCCTGCTCGGCGCCTACGCCCTGGGCTATGGCGCGCAATGGCTCACCGGCTGGGCCGCCTACGATCCCGACGTGGCCGCCATCCTCGGGCTGGCCGCGAACGAGCACGTGGTCGCCTTCGTGCACCTGGGCACGCCGCAGATCGAGGTGCCCGACCGCGAGCGTCCCGCGCTGGACGACCTGCTCAGCACGTGGTCGCCGTGAACGCGAACCAGCGCACCGCCGCGCACCTGGTCGACGGCAGCCTGTACGTGTTCCGCGCCTGGCACTCGATGCCGGACGAGTTCCACGACGCCGAAGGCCACCCGGCCAACGCGGTGCACGGCTACACCCGCTTCCTCTGCGAACTGCTGGAAAAGGCGCGGCCGGAACGCCTGGCGGTGGCCTTCGACGCCTCGCTGACCAGTTCCTTCCGCAACGCGATCTACCCGCCCTACAAGGCCAACCGCGAACTGCCGCCGCCCGACCTGGAACGGCAGTTCGTGCTGTGCCGCGAAGTGACCGCGGCGCTCGGCATTCCGGTGCTGATCGACCACAGCTACGAGGCCGACGACCTGATCGGCAGCGCGCTGTGGAACCTGCGCGCGCACGGCGTGCCCGCCGTGATCGTCTCCGCCGACAAGGATTTCGGCCAGCTGCTCGGCGAGCGCGACGAGCAGTGGGACTACGCCCGCAATCTGCGCTGGGGCCCCGCCGGCGTGCACGAGAAACTCGGCGTGCATCCGCACCAGGTGGCCGACTACCTCGCGCTGTGCGGCGACGCCGTGGACAACATCCCCGGCGTGCCCGGCATCGGCGCCAAGACCGCCGCCGCCCTGCTCGGCCACTTCGGCAACCTGGAAGCCCTGCTCGAACGCATCGACGAAATCCCCTTCCTGCGCCTGCGCGGCGCCGCCAGCTGCGCCGCGAAACTGCGCGAACACGGCGAACAGGCCCTGCTCTACCGCCGGCTTACCCGCATCGCGCTCGATGCCCCGGTGCCCGAAGGCGCGGATGCCCTGCGGCGCACGCGGGGCGATGCCGCTGCGCTGGATGCACTGTGCGAGAGGTTGCGGTTCGGGCCGTTGACGCGGACCCGGATCAAGGAACTGCTGGGTTGAGAGCCGGCCCGATGTCCCCGCGCAACCGGCGGGGGCATTGGGAACGGGCTCCGGGGATCGGCTGCGGGCCGGCCGCAAGCGGCCGGCGGACGTCAGCCCGCGGCGCTGGCCAGCGCCAGCCGCAACGTGCACAGCAGCTTGCGCGTGGTGACCGGCTTGTCGAGCATGTGCAGGCGCGACAGCGGCGGCAGTTCGTCGAGTTTCGGCGGCGCGTCCGGTCGCACCAGCATCACTACCGCGCCGTCATAGCCCTGCTCGATCAGCGCGGCCAGCGTACGCACGCCGGTGAACAGGTTCATGTCCGCATCCATCAGCACCAGGTCGGGCAGGCCGTGCGCGCCGATCCACTGCAACGCGGCCGTGCCGCTCTGGCTGGCGCTCGCCTGGTAACCCCAGGCGTCCAGCGTGTCGCTGAGCAGGGACAACTCGCTGGCCGCCTCGGCCACCACCAGCACCCGCTCGGCGGCGCCTTCGAGGCTGTCGCTGTCGTCGTCCGCCTCGGCCACGTCCGCCGCCAGTTCCTGCAGCGGAATGTACAGGTCGAAGCGCGTGCCGCGGCCCGGCGCGCTGTCCACCCGCATCACGCCGCCGTGGCTGGCGACGATGCGCCGGCACGACAGCAGGCCCAGGCCGGTGCCGTTCTCCTTGGTGGTGAAGAACGGCTCGAACAGCCGCGCCAACACCTCGCGGCTCATGCCGGGCCCGTTGTCGATCACGCTGAGGCGCAGGTAGCGGCCGCACTGCGGCTGCTCCTCGGGCAGGAAAAAATCCTCGTCGAGCCGCTGTTGCGCGGTCTCGATGCGCAGCTCGCCGCCTTCCGGCATCGCCTGGATCGCGTTGAGGCAGAGGTTGAGCAGGCACTGCTGCAGCTCGGTATGGTTGCCGGCGAACGCGAGCTCGGGCGCGTCGACCGCCATATCCATGCGGATCGCGCGCGGCACGCTGCCCTTGAGCAGCAGGCCCAGCGCGTCCATCAGCGCGCCCAGCCGCACCTGCTCGGCGCGGCGCGCGCCGCGGGCGAAGGACAGCATCGACTGCACCATCTCCAGCCCGCGCTTGCCGCAGTCGCGCACCAGCTCGCCCAGCCGCGCCAGCTGCGGGTCGCCGGTATGGTCGCGCAGGCTCTCGCCGGCCAGCAGCAGCGGCT
The DNA here is from genome assembly GCA_001598015.1 of Dorcoceras hygrometricum. Lineage (NCBI taxonomy): Eukaryota > Viridiplantae > Streptophyta > Magnoliopsida > Lamiales > Gesneriaceae > Dorcoceras > Dorcoceras hygrometricum. The sequence goes on along the minus strand of KV020107.1, from coordinate 245,150 downwards.
GCAGCAGGTTGCGCAGGTCGTGGCTGAGCCCACCGGCCAGCATGGCCAGGCTCTCGAAGCGCTGCGCGCGGATCAGCTCGGCCTGGGCGCGCTGGCTGGCGCGCCGCTCGGTGGCCTCGGCCAGCGCGCGGCGCACCGCACTGGCGAGGCGCGCCGGGTTCTGCTTGAGAATGTAGTCAGTGGCGCCGTTGCGCAGCGCCTCGATCGCCGCCTCCTCGCCCAGCGTGGCGGAGACGTAGATGAAGGGCAGGTCTGCGTCGCGCTGGCGCAGCAGCTCCAGTGCGCGCTGCCCGGAAAAGCCCGGCAGGCTGAGGTCGGACAGCACGATGTCGGGCATGAACTCGTGCAGCGCGACGAGATAGGCCTCCTCGTCGTCGACCACCCGCGCCTCGTAGGCGATGCCGTCATCGTCCAGCTCGACCAGCGCCAGTTCGGCGTCGTTGCGGTTGTCCTCCACCAGCAGCACCCGGATCGGGCGTGTGTCGCTGCCTTGCGCACCGTGCATGTGCCTCTCCTAGTCTCGCGACGCCGTCTCAGTCCTGCTCGGGCGCCTGGTTCAGCACCGCCCAGAATTGCCCCAGGGTGCGCACCGCGGTGAAGAATTGGTCCACGTCCACCGGCTTGATCACGTAGGCATTGACCCCGAGGTCCCAGCTGCGCGCCAGGTCGCTCTCCTCGCGCGAAGAGGACAGGATCACCACCGGGATGCGTCGCAGGTGCTCGTCCGCGCGCATGCGGGTGAGCACTTCTAGGCCATCCATGCGCGGCATCTTGATGTCCAGCAGCACCACCGCCGGGTTGCCCGGCTCGCGCGCGGCCCATTCGCCGCGGCATTGCAGCCAGTCCATGCATTCCACGCCGTCCTGCAGGTGCACCACCGGATTGGCGAGGTTGGCCTCGCGCAACGCGTCCAGCGACATTTCGGCGTCGGCCATGCTGTCCTCGACCAGCAGGATGGTGCGGATGTAGCGATTGATCATGTGGTCCTCTCAGGTAATGTGCCGGACAGGTCCCGTGCCGGCAGCGAAAAGTGGAAGCGCGCGCCGCGGTCCGGCTCGGCCTCGGCCCAGACCCGCCCGCCATGGCGGGCGAGGATGCGCCGCACGTTGGCCAGGCCGATGCCGTTGCCGGGGAAGTCCGAGGCGCGATGCAGGCGCTGGAACACGCCGAACAGCTTGTCGGCATATTGCATGTCGAAGCCGGCGCCGTCATCGGCGACGGTGAACTCGTAATCGCCGTTGCGGCCGCGCTGCACGTCCACCGCGATGTGCGCCAGTTCGCGCTGGCCGGTGTATTTCACCGCGTTGCCGATCAGGTTCTGCCACACCGTGCGCAGCATGTTCTCGTCGCCGACCACGATCGGCAACGGCGCGATCGACCAGCTGATGCGCCGGCCCGGCGCCTCCGCCTCGCACAGCGCACGCGCCTCCTCGGCCAGCGACTGCATGTCCACCGGCTGCAGGCGCAGCGCGCCGCGGCCGAGGCGCGAGAACACCAGCAGGTCGTCGATCAGCTGCGCCATGCGCTGCGCCGAGTCGCCGATCACGTCGAGGTAATGGACGCCGGTCTCGTCCACCCGCTCGCCCAGGTGCTGGCGCAGCTTGCGCGCGAAGCCGGCGATGTGGCGCAGCGGCGCGCGCAGGTCGTGCGAGACGGAATAGCTGAACGCCTCCAGCTCGCGGTTGACGTCGGAAACCTGCGCCACCTTGCCTTCCAGCTGGTGGTTCAGTTCGTTGACCTTCTGCTCGGCCAGCGCGCGCGCGGTGACGTCGCTCACCGTGAGCAGCAGCGCCTGCTCGTCGCTGTCCTGCTGCTGGATGCGCCGCGCGTTGATCACCACGTGGCGGTCCACGCCGTCGACGGTGCGCTGCACCAGTTCGTAGTCCCACAGCTCGCGGTTGCGCAGCAGCACGTCGTTGAGCCGCTGCAGCAGCGCGCCGTCGCTCCAGGCGCCGTCGCCGATCTGCGGCAGCGACAGCGCGCGGTGGTGTCTGGGATCCAGCCCGTACAGTTCGCTGAAGGCGGCATTCACCAGCAGGCTGCGCAATTGCTCGTCGAACAGCGCGATCGGTTCGCGCACCGCCTGCACGATCATCTGCGAGCGGAGCACCGCGCGGCCTTCGCGGGTCTCCGCCAGCTGGCGCTTGCCGATCTGCCGCTCGGAGGAGATCACCACCACGATCAGCAGCACCAGCTGCGCCAGCGCGGTGAGCGCGAGCACGAACTGGCTGCGGCGCACCTGCTGCTCGACGTCGCGGGTGCGTTCGGCCAGCAGGCGGTCCTCGGTCCGCGCGATGCCGTCGATCAGCACATGCATGTGGAACAGGTCGCCGGTGTCGCGCAACGACTGCCGCGCGCCGCTGGCGTCGCCCTTGCGCAGGCGCGCCAGCGCCTGGTCCACCAGGGTGATGCGGCCGTTGGTGACGCTCTCCAGCGCGCCGATGCGCGCCTGCTGGTCGGGGTTGTCGCGGGTCAGGCTGCGCAGCTGCGCCAGCAGCGCCGGCACCTGGTCCTTGGCGCCGCCGGCGCGCTGCTCGGTGGGCATGTCGCCGTCGCCCGATAGGATGCGGTAGCTGGCCGCCTCGCTGTCGCGGATCAGGTAGGCGATGCGGTAGGTGAGCGCCTTGACCGTGCTGGCATGGTTGAGCCAGAGATTCGCCTGTTGCGTCTCTTCCGCCATCACCCGGGTGGCCACGTACGGCAGCGCCACGATGACGACCATCGCGAGCAGCAGGCCGGCGACGCGCCAGCGCAGCAGACCCCTGACTTTCATTGGACAGACCGCATCGGCTGATCCCGCCGGACGATGTCCGGTTCGCTCCACGCAAGGGCTATTCTGCGCAGGTTTCGCGCCGCGGGCCAAGCCGGCGTGGCGACGCGCAACCGGCGCCGCGCCGGGGCAGGCGTCCGGGCGGCGGAAGCCGGGCGCGCGGGGCAAGGCCGCCCCGAGGCAGGTTTCGCGCCGTTCAGCAGGCCCACCGCGGCTCCATGCGGAATGATGGACGGAACGGCGCGGCCGCAGCGGCCGCGCCTGCCGCCCGGGCCGCTAATCGCCGTAGGGGCTCATCGAGGCCGGCCGGGCCGCGATGTCCTTGCCCCATTCGAGGTTCGGCTTCGCCTGCATCACGAAACGCAGTTCGCCGCCGGCGAGGATGTCGGCGTGGCGCAGGTAGACGCGGTCCAGCGGCTTGCCGTTGAGCGTCACCTCGCCGACGTACGGATGCGCGTCGTCCAGGTGCTCGGCCACCACGGTGAAGGTGCGGCCGTTGGGCAGGTGGATCGCCACCTTCGGCACGAACGGCCGGCCGATCGCGTATTCGTCGCTGGCCGGCGTCACCGGATAGAAGCCCAGCGCGGTAAAGATGTACCACGCCGACATCTGGCCGAGGTCGTCGTTGCCGACCAGGCCATCCGGGGTGATGCCGTACTGGCTGTCCATGATCTGCTTCAGGCGCTGCTGCGTCTTCCACGGCGCGCCGGCGTAGTCATACAGGTAGCCGATGTGGTGGCTGGGCTCGTTGCCGTGCGCGTACCAGCCGATCAGGCCGGTGATGTCCTCCACGTTCTTGAAGATGGACGGGTCGACCTTGGCATCGAACAGCTGGTCGAGGCGGGCGATGAAGGCCGCATCGCCGCCGTAGGCGCGGATCAGCCCAGCCACGTCCTGCGGCACGTACCAGGAGTACTGCCAGGCATTGGCCTCGGTGTAGTCGCTGCCGTAGGCGGCCGAAGCGGGATCGAACGGCGTGCGGAACTGGCCGTTGCTGAGCCGGGCGCGCATGAAGCGGGTCTTCGGGTCCCAGACGTTGCGCCAGTTGGCCGCGCGTTTCTCGAAGGTGGCGTAGATATCCTTCCGGCCCAGCGCCTTGGCCATCTGCGCGACCGCCCAGTCGTCATAGGCGTACTCCTGGGTCTTGGAGCCGGCTTCCGTTTCCTTGTCGATCGGCACGTAGCCTAGCTTCATGTAGTCGGCGAGGTCGCCGTAGGGGCCGTAGGTGGCGGTGGAGACCATCGCCTTCAGCGCCTGGTCGGCGTCGAAGCCGCGCACGCCCTTGATGTAGGCGTCGGCGATGATCGCCACGGCGTGGTAACCGGTCATGCACCAGGTCTCCAGCCCCTGGTATGCCCATACCGGCAGCATGCCGAACGGGCTGTCCTGCTGCGCCGCGATCAGCGAGCGGATGAACTGGGTGCTGAGGTCGGGCCGCAGCAGCACCATCAGCGGCTCCTCGGCGCGGTACACGTCCCACATCGACCAGCTGGAATAGAAGTCGAAGCTCCCCTGCTTGTCCTGGGCCTTGTGCACCTCGTGGTCGGGGCCGCGGTACTCGCCGTTGACGTCCATGCTCAGCGTGGGCGCGAGCATCGCGTGGTAGAGCGAGGTGTAGAAGCCCACGCGCTGCGCCCGCGTACCTTCCACGTCGATCACCGACAGCGCCTTGTCCCACGCGGCCGTCGCCGCGGCACGGCGCGCGTCGAAATCCCAGCCCTGGCCGTCCTGGTCGAGGTTGGCGATCGCGTTGGCTTCGCTCACCGGCGAGATCGCCACCTTCACCAGCAGCGGCTGGGCGAGCTTGCCGAAATCGAACACCCCTTCCAGCGCGCGGCCGTTCTCGGCGTCGCGGTCTTCGGGCTGGTTGCCCGGGCCCGCGAAGCCCTTGTAGAGCACGCCTGTCTCGCGGTTGTACAGCGTGCGCGAGACCATCGGCTGGTTGAAGCGCATCGCGAAGCACAGCTCGCGCCCCGGCGCCCAGCCGCGGGTGGTGCGGCAGCCGCTGACGGTACCGTCGGCGCGCACGCGCAGCCGCGACCACAGCACCTTGCCGGGGTAGTCGTAGATGCTCGGGCGCAGGTCGAGCAGCAGATGCGCAGGCTGGCCTTTGGGGAAGGTATAGCGGTGCCAGCCGATCCGCGACGAGGCGGTAAGTTCGGCGCGCACGCCGTAGTCGCTGAGGGTCACCGCGTAGTAGCCGGCCTGCACCACCTCGGTGGCATGGCTGAAGCGCGAGCGGTAGCCGCTGCCCGGCTTGGCCGGGTCGCCCGGGTCCAGCTTCACGTCGCCGGCGATCGGCATCACCAGCACGTCGCCCAGGTCGGAATGCCCGGAGCCGGAAAAGTGGGTGTGCGAAAAACCCATGATGGTGGGATCGCCGTACTGGTAGCCGGCGGCCCACTTGTAGGCGTGCTTGAAATCCGGCATCGCGGTGTCCGGCGAAAGCTGGATCATCCCGAACGGCACGGTGGCGCCGGGGAAGGTATGGCCGTCGCCGCCGGTACCGATGCGCGGGTCGACCTCGGCCGCATGGCCGTTCGCCGCCGCCGCGCCGGTGGAGAGCAAGGCCAGGCCGGCCGCCAGCGCGAACATCAGCCCTGCCTGCGGAGCGTGCTGCTTCATGATCTCTTCCCCTTGCATCAAAATTTGGATCGTTCCAAGCTGCGAACGCTAACACCCGGCCGCATGCCGGCGCATGTTGCATCGCGGAACCATCTGCGCCACGCTTCCGTTACATTTTGATCGTTCCAATCGACCACATTCGACGAGCATGGCCACGGACAGCACGCCTCACGCCAACCGCAAGATTACCCTCGCCGACATCGCCGCAGGCTGCGACGTGTCGCGTGCCACGGTGTCGCTGGTGCTGCGCGGCAGCCCCCTGGTGAACAAGCTCACCCGTGCCCGGGTCGAGGAGGAGCTGCGCCGGCAAGGTTACGTATACAACCGCGCCGCGGCCAACCTGCGCCGGCGGACCTCGTCCAGCATTGCGCTGGTGCTGAACGACCTTGCCAATCCGTTCTTCGCCGAGTTCGCCACCGGCGTGGACGAGGCGCTGGGCGGCGCCGGCTATGTCACCCTGCTGGGCAGCACCGGCGAATCGGTCACGCGCGAACAGGCCGTGCTCGGCTCGCTGCTCGAGCACGACCCGGCGGGCGTGATCCTCTCGCCCGCCGAAGGCAGCGATGCCGGCCAGGTGCTGAAGACCATCGGCACCCGCACCCCGCTGCTGCTGTTCAACCGCGAACTGGGCGGCGATGCCACGTCCGACGCGCCCTGGGACCGGCTGATGCTGGACAACCAGCGCGGCGCGCGCCTGGCCACCGAGCACCTGATCGCGCTGGGCCAGAAGCGCATTGCGTTCTTCGGCGGCCACGCCAGCTCCAGCTCCTGCCAGCAGCGCCACGCCGGCTATGTCGAGGCAATGCGGGCGGCCGGCCTGGCCATCGAGCCGCACTGGCGCATCGAGTGCGCGCCGAACCGCGTGGACGCCGCGGCGCAATGCGGCGCGCTGTTCTTCGACGCGCCTGCGCCGACCGCCGCGGTCTGCTACAACGACGCGGTGGCGCTGGGCCTGATGCTGGGCCTGTACCAGCGCGGGATCCAGCCCGGCCGCGATTTCGCCGTCACCGGCTTCGACGACATCGCCGAGGCGGCGCTGAGTGCGCCGCCGCTCACCACGCTGGCCTCCACGCCGCGCGCACGCGGCCGCCAGGCCGCCGAACTGCTGCTGCAGCGGTTGCGCGACCCGCAGACCAAACCGCAACGCACCGTGGCACCGGTGCAACTGGTGGTGCGTGGCAGCAGTTGCCCGCCACCCGCCGCCTGACCCGTACCGACAGGGGAACCGCATGGCCTTTGCCGCACCACAACAACGCTCGCCCGCTACGGCCACGGACGGTGGATCCCGACGCTATACCGACTATCCGATGGCGCTGGGCGTCATCACCACCGTGTTCTTCATGTGGGGGTTGCTGACCGCACTGAACGACATCCTGATCCCGCACCTGAAGTCGACCTTCCAGCTCGACTACGCCCAGGTGATGCTGGTGCAGTCGACGTTCTTCGGCGCGTACTTCCTGATGTCGCTGCCGGCGGGCAGGCTGGTGGCCGCGCTCGGATACAAGAACGGCGTGGTGGCGGGGCTGGCGATCGCCGGCATCGGCGCGCTCGGCTTCTGGCCGGCGGCGGCGCTGCACCTGTACAGCGCGTTCCTCGCCGCCCTGTTCGTGCTGGCGACCGGCATCACGGTGCTGCAGGTCGCGGCCAACCCCTATGTTTCCCTGCTCGGCCCGGAGCGGACCAGCTCCAGCCGCCTGACCCTGGCCCAGGCACTCAACTCGCTCGGCACCGCGCTTGCGCTCTGGTACGGCGGCAAGCTGATTCTTTCCAGCGTGGTGCAGACCCCGGACAGCATCGCCCGCATGGCCCCGGCGGAACAGCTCGCCTACCAGACGCAGCAGGCGCACGCGGTGCAGGGACCGTACATCGGGCTGGCCGTGGTGCTGTTCCTGCTGGCCGTGTTCGTGTGGCTGTTCCGGCTGCCGGCGCTGCGCGAGGCCACCGACAAGGCCGACGCGGTCCACCACACCTATCTCGACGTGCTGCGCCATCCGCACGTGCTGTTCGGCATGCTCGGCATCTTCTGCTACGTCGGCGCCGAGGTCTCGATCGGCAGCGCGATGGTCAACTACCTGTCGCTGCCCGACATCGGCCACATCAGCGAGCAGCAGGCCGCCTACTACACCTCGTTCTACTGGGGCGGCGCGATGTGCGGCCGCTTCGTCGGCTCGTGGCTCACCGCGCTGCTGTCGCCGCGCAAGCTGCTGGCCGCCTTCGCGGTGGTCAACATCGCGCTGGTGCTGACCACCATGCTCAGCCACGGCGAAGTCGCGATGGTCAGCATCATCGCCGTCGGCCTGTTCAATTCCATCATGTTCCCCACCATTTTCGCGCTGGGCATCGAGCGCATGGGGCCGATGACCAGCAAGGCGTCCAGCCTGCTCATCATGGCCATCGTGGGCGGGGCGGTCGTCCCGTGGCTGCTTGGCCTGCTGGCCGACCACATCGGCCTGCAACACGCCTTCGTACTGCCGCTGCTGTGCTACGCCTACATTGTGTTCTACGGCATGTCGGGCTCCCGGGTGCGCACGGCCGCGCCCGGCACGGCAACATCATCCACAGGGGCATCGGCCTGACATGCATTCCATACTCTGCTTCGGCGAAGCACTGATCGATTTCCACGCCGAGGGCCGCGACCCGCACGGCTACCCGCGCGCCTTCGTGCCCTTCGCCGGCGGCGCGCCCGCCAACGTGGCGGTGGCGGTGGCGCGGCTGGGCGGCGCCGCGCGCTTCGCCGGCATGCTGGGCACCGACCTGTTCGGCGACCTGCTGCTGGACAGCCTGCACCACGCCGGCGTGGACACCCGCGACGTGGCGCGCACCGGCGAGGCGAACACCGCGCTGGCCTTCGTGGCGCTGGACGCGCACGGCGAGCGCAGCTTCAGTTTCTACCGGCCGCCCTCGGCCGACCTGCTGTTCCGGCCGCAGCATTTCCGCGCCGACGCGTTCGCCGGCACCGCGGTGTTCCACGTCTGCTCCAACAGCATGACCGAGCCGGCCGCGGCGGAAACCACCCGCGAAGGCATGCGCCGCGCCCGCGCCGCCGGCGCACTGGTGAGCTTCGACCTGAACCTGCGCCCGGCGCTGTGGCCGCGCGACGTGGACGCACGCAGCCATGTCTGGCCCGCGCTGCAGCTGGCGGACCTGGTGAAGCTCAGCGCCGAGGAATTCGCCTGGCTGGCGGTGGACGGCGAGGCCGACGTGCTGGAGCGCCTGTGGCAGGGCCGCACGCGCCTGCTGGTGGTCACCGACGGCCCGAACGCGCTGCGCTGGTTCCACCCCGATGCCGAGGGCGAGCTGCCGGCCTACCGCGTGCCCGCGGTGGACAGCACCGCCGCGGGCGACGCCTTCGTGGGCGGCCTGCTGCAGCAGCTGGCCGGACAGGAGGTCGACGCCGCCGGGCTCGACGCGCTGGTCGCCACGCTGCCGCGCCTGCACGCCACGCTGCGCCACGCCGCCGCCGCCGGCGCGCTGGCGGTGACCCGGCAGGGCTCGTTCGCCTCGCTGCCGACCACCGACGAAGTCCACGCCTTCATGGCATCACACTCCTGAGTCCGCCACACATGCATTCCGTCCTGCCCGCCACGCCGCTGCCCGACTTCCGCTCGCCCGCCTTCCTGCGCCGGCACATCGCCGACACCATGGCGTTCTACCACCTGCACGCGATCGATCCGGCCGGCGGCTTCTTCCAGTACTTCAAGGACGACGGCACGATCTACGACCGCAGCCACCGCCACCTGGTGAGCAGCACGCGCTTCGTCTTCAACTACGCGATGGCGGCGCAGGAATTCGGCGAGGACGCGAAGCTCGCCGCCGAATACCGCGACGCCGTGCGCCACGGCCTGCGCTACCTGCGCGAGGCGCACCGCAATCCGCAGACCGGCGGCTACGCCTGGACGATCCGCGACGGCCAGCCGGAAGACCGCACCAACCACGCCTACGGCGTCGCCTTCGTGCTGCTGGCGTATTCCAGCGCGCGCAAGGCCGGCGTCGCCGAGGCCGCCGCGTGGATGGACGAGACCTGGGAGCTGCTGGAACGCCGCTTCTGGGACGCCGACGCCGGCCTGTACCGCGACGAGGCCGACGCCGACTGGCGCTTCAGCGGCTACCGCGGTCAGAACGCGAACATGCATATGTGCGAAGCCATGCTGGCCGCCTACCAGGCCAGCGACGAGCCGCGCTACCTCGAACGCGCGCTCGTGCTGGCCGACCACATGACGCGCCGCCAGGCCGCGCTGGCCGACGGCCTGGTGTGGGAACACTACGATGCGCAATGGCGCATCGACTGGGACTACAACCGCGACAATCCCAAGCACCTGTTCCGCCCGTGGGGCTTCCAGCCCGGCCACCAGACCGAATGGGCCAAGCTGCTGCTGATCCTCGAACCGCTGCTGCTGGAACGCAACCGCGAGGAAAGCTGGCTGCTGCCGACCGCCCGCCACCTGTTCGACACCGCGGTGAAGCATGCCTGGGACGACACGCACGGCGGCCTGTGCTACGGCTTCGCGCCCGACGGCAGCGTGTGCGACGACGACAAGTATTTCTGGGTGCAGGCCGAATCGCTGGCCGCCGCGGCCCTGCTGCACGCACGCACCGGCGACGCCGGCTACGCCGCGTGGTACGACAAGCTGTGGACGTATTCCTGGCAGCACTTCGTCGACCACGAATACGGCGCGTGGTATCGCATCCTCACCCGCGACAACCGCAAGTACAGCGACGAGAAGAGTCCGGCCGGGAAGGTGGACTACCACACCATGGGCGCCTGTTACGAGCTGCTCAACGTGTTCCCGCCGGCCGGCGGCGGCTGATTGATTCCCGCACCACCGTCCCGGGGGGCACCAGCATGTTCAAGATTTCGAGCCTGATCGGCAGCGCGGCCCTGCTCGGTGCGTTGGCCCTGCCGTTCTCCGGCATCGCCGGCACGCCGGCTGCCGTGCCCGCGGCGCCGGACCGTGCCGTCATGGCGGCGCGGGTCAAGACCGAATTCCTGCACGCCTGGGACAACTACGAGCGCTATGCCTGGGGGCATGACGAGCTGATGCCGCTCAGCCGCAAGCCGCACGACTGGTACGGCCAATCACTGCTGATGACGCCGGTGGACAGCCTCGACACGCTGATCCTGATGGGCCTGCACACGCAGGCCGACAAAACCCGCCGGCTGATCGACACGCAGCTGTCCTTCGACAAGGACATCTACGTCAAGAATTTCGAGATCACCATCCGCCTGCTCGGCGGCCTGCTGTCCAGCTACGAGCTGACCGGCGACAAGCGCCTGCTGGCGCTCGCCGACGACCTCGGCCACCGCCTGCTTCCGGTATTCGACTCGCCCACCGGCCTGCCCTACGTCGAGGTCAACCTGCGCACCGGCAAGGTGCGCGGCACGCACAGCAACCCGGCGGAAACCGGTTCGCTGCTGCTCGAGTTCGGCACGCTGTCCCGGCTCACCGGCAACCCGGTGTACTACGCCAAGGCCAAGCGCGCGGTGGTCGAGACCTACAAACGCCGCTCGAAGCTCGGCCTGGTCGGCTCGGCCATCGACATCGAGACCGGGCAGTGGCTCGACACCGGCTCGCATGTCGGCGGCGGCATCGATTCCTACATCGAATACCTGTGGAAATGCTGGCTGCTGCTCGGCGACAAGGATTGCCTGGCGATGTGGCGCAGCAGCATCGCCGCGATAAACCGCTATGTCGCCGACGACCGCGACGGCCAGCTCTGGTACGGCCATGTCGACATGAACAGCGGCAGGCGCACGGCGACGGAATGGGGCAGCCTCGACGCATTCTTCCCGGGCCTGCTGGCGCTGTCGGGCGATCTCGACCGCGCGAAGCGCCTGCAGGATTCCTCGTTCCGCATGTGGAACCTGCACGGCATCGAGCCGGAGCTGCTCGACTACCGCACGATGAAGGTGCTCGACCCGGCCTATCCGCTGCGTCCGGAAATCGTCGAGTCCACCTACTACCTCTACCACTACACCCACGACCCCAGGTACCTGGCGATGGGGCGCACGATGTTCGAGGACTTCGTGAAGTACTGCCGCACCGACGCCGGCTACGCCGCGCTGAAGAGCGTGGTCACCAAGCAGAAGGACGACGACATGGAGAGCTTCGTGTTCGCCGAGACCTTCAAGTACTACTACCTGCTGTTCGCCCCGGCGAAGACCCTGGATCTGGACCGCGTGGTGCTGAACACCGAGGCCCATCCCCTGCAACGCCAGTGGCCAGCCAGCCAGCACTGAGACCATCCCGCGCCGGCTTCCGCATCCCGTGCCTCGCGGCGCCGGCGCCACTCCGCCGCATCCCGGCCCCGGCAACCGGCTCCCGGCCGCCCCGCAAAAGTCGCGTGGAGCGATTTTTGACATCGCGCCAGCGATGGCCCGAAGGGCGACCGCCAGGGATGGTGGTCGCAAAAAAACACCCCGGCCGAAGCCGGGGCTGGGGAACAAGCTCAACCTGAGAGGGATCAGTTGAACTTGTAGTCGAACGACAGGAACATCTCGCGACCGACGTACTCGGCGGCGGTCTGGTTCGTATTCACGAACTCGAAGCCACCGGAGTAGTAGTTGATTCCGCCCACCTTGTCGAAGAGGTTGTTCACCGTAAAGGTGAGCTTGGTCTCCGGGTTGAACTGCCAGGCGACCGAGCCGTTCCAGGTGATCCATACCGGCACCCGGCCGTAATACAGGCTGTCGGAGATCGGCACGGCAACACCATTCTCCTGCACCGTGCAGACGCCGGTACTGTAGGAGGTGCCGTCGGCCGCCGTAGCCGTGATCGCACTCGGTTGGATGCCGTTGGCCAGCACGCTGCATCCGGCGTAGTTGTTGGCACGCACGCTGCCAACCCGCACCCCGGAGATCGACACGTCCCAGTCGCCCTTGTGCCAGTTGCCGATCCACGTGACCCTGCTCGCCGGGTTCTGGTAACGGGTGTTCAACAGCGGGTCGGAAGCCAGGGTACGCGACTTGTACGAGAGGTTGTCGGTGTAGTTGATGCTGGTATTGAAGTCGCCGTAATCGTCGCTGTGCCACTTGTACTCCAGCGAGGCATCGACACCGCTCACGTACAGCGAAGCTTCGTTGATCGGGCCGGATTCCTCCGAGACGACCTGGCCTGCCGCATTGCGCTGGACCATCTGCTCCACCATCTTGCAGTACGTCGAGCCCAGATCGTGCGCCGTATACGGCGACAAGCCGGATGAACCGTCCGGCTGCAGTCCGGTCAGGCAGCCGGCTTCGTCGGCCAGCACGGTGGCGGCACCGAGGTACTCGATGGCATTGCTCACACCCATGTGCCAGTAGTCGGCGGACACCGACAGGCCCTGCACGCCCGGCACCTGCCACACGAAACCGTAGGTCCAGGAATGGCCGGTCTGCGGCAGCAGCAGGCGGCTGCCATTGGTGTTCAACTGGTAGTACTGCGATGGCGGGTACTGCGTTATGACGCACCAGGGGCTGTTGTTCACGCCCGCCTTGATCGCCTCGATGCACTGCAGGGGATCGGTGTAATCGCCGATCGGCGACGTGGAGCCCTTCAGGTAGATCGCCTGCATGTCAGGCGCCTTGAAGTTGGTGCCGTAGCTGCCGCGGAGCAGCAGGCCGTCGTACGGTCGCCACTCGATGCCGGTGCCCCAGGTGCGGGCCACGTCGGCGCTGCTGGCGTCGTGGTACTTGTCCAGACGGCCGGAGAGGGTCCAGGTCACCGAATTCAGCAGCGGCATCCTCAGCTCCGCGCCCAGCGAGTAGCGCTGGCGGGTGCCGCCGCCGGTGTTGTCCGCTTCGAACGGGTTCATGAACGTCGCGGAATCGGCACTGCGCGAATCGGGCGAGAGCAGGTAGCCGTTGTTCGCGGCTTCCAGCACCGTCGCCCATCCGATCGGGTTGTCGTCCACCCACGGCAGACTGAACAGCTCGCCGTTGAGGTGCAGTTGCGCCTGGTCCAGCCACGACGTCGCGGTGTTTTCGCCATTGACCGCGAACTGGCTGTACTGCTGCGGCGTGATGGGGTTCCACCACTGCTGCCAGTTCATGGCGTAGACGGGAATGGTGGCGGAACCACCGCTGTTGATGGCGCTGTAGCCCGAGACCGTCTTGGTGCCCAGTTGGTTGCCGAGGAAGAAGTTGTTCGCGGCCTGCTGGTCCCAGCCCGTGTAGTCTTCGCGCACGGTGTATCTCTGGGAGTTGAGGCTGAAGTCCCAGTTGACGTTGCTGTTGAACATGGTGCCGCGCAGGCCGGCGGTGAGGTTCCAGTTCTGCTCGCGGTCGTGGGTATTCATTGCGGTACCCGTTTCCTGGGCGGTGAGCTGGCGGACGGCGCCGCTGATGACCTGCCCCGTGGTCTGGTCATAGAACGGTCCCGTACTCTCGCCCCACATCTGGGTGTTGGAGGTACTCACCATGTTGTACAGCGCCGCCGAGCCGTAGAGCTGCAGGCCGTCGCTGAAATCGTACTCGCCGGCCACGTAACCGTCGTTGCTGCGGGTGCCGTCCGTCAGCACCCAGTTCTGGAACAGGGCCGGTTGCGAACAGTAGGAGCCATTGTTGGTACTGCCGGTGACCTGGGTGCCATTGGTGGTAACGATGTGTGCTTGGGTCAACTGCGAGTTGGTGAACTTGCCGCAGGTACCCGCCGGTGGCGCGAGGAATACTCCATTGCCGTCCTGCGCGGAGAGCGCGGCGCTGTCCTGATAACCGAACATGCGGGCAGCCGGGCCCCATGTGCCGTAGCCCGCATCGGACTCCGAGTCCTGGTACGAACGATCACTACCCCACAACGGTGCGCGGTTGGACTTCTCCACGTTGTAGACGACGTGCCAGTTGTCGCCGGACTTGCCACCGGAGAAATTGATGTCGCCATAGGCGCGGCCGCCGCGCGAGTCCCCGCCGCCGGTCACCTGCAGATCGTCGCCCGAGTAGTTCTTCTTCAGGATCACGTTGACCACGCCCGCCACCGCGTCCGAACCGTAGATCGAGGACGCGCCGGAGGCGAGGATCTCGATGTGGTCGATCATGCCGGTGGGGATGTTTGCCGAGTTCTGGAAGTTGCTTCCCGCATACAACGGCTGCGGGTCATCCACCACACGGACGCCGTTGATCAGCAGCAGGCTGAAGCCAGGCCCCAGGCTGCGCAGGTTGAGCGGCCGGGCACTGATCGCCGTGGCACCCCAGGAAGACGGGTCCTGCGTCTGGGGGCCCATCTGCGGCAACGAATCGAGGAATTCATTCAGCGTGGTGTAGCCCTGCTGCCTGATCTGCGTGCCGGAGATGCTGACCACGGGAGTCGGGCCCTCGACCTCCACGCGCGGGATCATCGAGCCGGTGACCGTGACGGCTTGCAGCTTCACCGCCTTCTTCTCGCTGGGTTGCTGACTGGATGCGCTCGTCGTCTGCGACGAGCTGGACTGTGCGGACTGCGCATCGCCCGACGAGGCCGTCTGCGCCTGCACGGCGAGCGGCGACAGCAGGGCAATGGAAAGCGCACTCACGAGTGCGTTGCGACGCAATGCGATGGCATGACGCATGGAAACCCCTCCCTCAAACATGTTTGTTGTTGTGACCGTTACCGCATCAGCCGGCGAGACGCCCCTGCCCCGGCTTTCTGTCGACCCTGCTCCG
Organism: Dorcoceras hygrometricum; assembly: GCA_001598015.1. Classification (NCBI taxonomy): domain Eukaryota; kingdom Viridiplantae; phylum Streptophyta; class Magnoliopsida; order Lamiales; family Gesneriaceae; genus Dorcoceras; species Dorcoceras hygrometricum. The sequence goes on along the minus strand of KV020107.1, from coordinate 230,142 downwards.
CCACCAGACCCGATTGGATCGTGTCAATAAATGGCGAACCCCCTTGTGAATCGCCATCCGCACAGGCCGCGAACCATTCGTGATTCCTTGCGGTTCCTGCCCGGCAGGAACCTCGCGGAATTTTAGATCGATTCATATTTGAAACTATCACTCACCAGCGAACAGAGCACGCTGCACTGCAATATGGCCATCGACGGGGGATCCAGCCTGCCGCGATGGCGCCGGCGCCCGCGCGCTCCCGCGCCCCCGGCGTGGGCGGGAGGTCGGTTGATTCCTCGTCTGCATCGGGAGCGGGGAAGCCCCCGCCACTGCGCGAAGGCTGGGAAAAACGATCGCCCCGGAAGCCGTCCACGACCTCCGGGCGCCCGTGCCGGCGGCCGGCCAGGGCGGAGGAACGCAGGCCGTCGTACGCGGCCGTCGTTTCCGTGCACGGGAGCCATGGCCAAAGAGCGGAGCGCCGGGGTCCTGCGCGCGATTCCAGCGCGGGCCGGACAGAGGCGAGCGCGCGAGCAAGGCCACGGTCCACACCCAGCATCGGGAGCGGGCTACGCGGAGGCGACAGGTACTCAGTTGCTCTCGATCGGCTTCACTTCGGCGTGGAACAGCTTCAGCGGGCCGTCCAGCGTGAGCGCCAGCACGGTGACCTCGGGATCCAGCGTGGCCGGCGGCACGGTGACGTAGAGCAGGCCCGGCACCTTGCTCCAGTACGAGCCGCCCACGACCTGGGTGTCGAGCGTGGTGCCATTGCCGACCACGCGCGCATGCAGCACGCGGTTCATCAGGCCTTTCACCAGCACTGGGCCGTCCGGACGTCCGTCCACGAACAGGTACAGCGTGCGGCCATCCTTCGACAACGTGCTGGAGCCGGCGTAGTAGTCCTTCGGGATGCCGGCCTGCGTGGCGTAGATCGCCTCGGCGTTCTTGTGCGTCCAGCGGCCGATCTGCTTCAGCGTATCGACCTCCTGCTGCGGGATGGTGCCGTCGGCGCGCGGCCCAATGTCCAGCAGCAGGTTGCCACCCATGCCGATGGTGTCGGCGAGGATGCGGATCAGCTGGTTGGCGCTCTTGAAGTGATGGTCGTTAGGCTGCCAGCCCCAGGAGTTGTTCATGGTCAGGCACAACTCCCAGTACTTCTGCGGCGGGCGCGTGATCGGCACGCCCTGCTCCGGCGTGGCGTAGTCGCCGTAGCCGGCGAGGCGGGAGTTGATGATCGCCATCGGGTTGTGCGCCAGCAGCATCGCGCGCACCCGTTTCGCCTGCCATTCGGCGGCGCTGTGCTCCCAGTCGCCGTCGAACCAGTAGAGGTCGGGGTTGTAGCGCCGCGCCAGGTCCATCAGCTGGCCCTGGTAGTACTGCACGAAGCGCTGCCAGCGGGCGGGGTCGGCCTTGGCGTCGTAGCGCGATTCGGTCTTGGTGAAACCGGGATAGTCGGGATACGACCAGTCGATCAGCGAGAAATACAGGCCCACCTTGATGCCGTCCTTGCGCAGCGCGTCGACGAACGGCCCCACCAGATCGCGCCTGGCCGGCGTGTCCTTCACCACGTTCAGGCCCTGCGCGGTGTCCCACAGCGCCACGCCGTCATGGTGTTTGGCCGTGAGTACCGCATAGCGTGCGCCGCTCTCGCGGATCAGCTCGGCCCAGGCCTGCGGGTGGTAGTCCGCCGCGGTGAAGCCCTTGAGCTGCTGCATGTAGTGGGCGTAGCTGACGTAGCCGTCGTAGAACGACCACGATTCGTCGATGCCGTCCACCGCGTAGATGCCGTAGTGGATGAAGATGCCGAACTTCGCGTCCGCGAACCACTGCATGCGCTGCGCTTCGCTGGGCGCCGTCGCCGCCGCCGGGGCCGGCGGCACGTCCGCAGGCGGTGCGGCATGGGCGGCAAAACCGGCACAGCTGCAGGCGAGCAACAGGGCGATCCGCCGCCCGAAACGGGAAGGCCTGGACTTGCGTGGAAAGGTTTCGGGCGACAGCTGTTGCAATGGACAAGGCATCTTCTGGGATCGTACGGGAACGGGGATGCCGGCTACCTCGGATTGGCTCCGCGGGTGGTCATCGAGGGAGGCGCATCGGCCGGATCGGCGCCCCAGGCCTTGTTCGGCTCCGGCCCCATGGTGAGTACCAGGGTGCCGCCGCTGGCGATGTCCGCCTGGCTGAACCACGGCTTGGTCCACGGCTTGCCGTCGAGCGTGGCCGACTGGATGTACTTGTTCGCGGCCGAGTTGTTGCGCGCCACGATCTCGAACACCTTGCCGTTGCCCATGCGCATGCTCACCTTGTCGAAAATGGGACTGCCCAGGATGTAGTCGGGCGTGGACGGATCGACCGGATAGAAGCCCATCGCGCTCAGCACGTACCACGACGAGGTCGAGCCCTGGTCGTCCATGCCGGGAAAGGCATAGCCGCTGGCGTCGCTGCCGTACATCTCGGCGAGGATGCGCCGCGCCAGCGCCTGCGTCTTCCACGGCTGGCCGCTCCAGTCGTAGAGATAGGCCGCCTGCTGGTCGGGCTGGTTACCCTGCACGTACTGCCCGATCACGCCGGTGCAGTCGCGGCAGATGCCCTTGGGCCGGTAGGGTTTGGTGAAGAACGTATCGAGCTTGGCGTTGAACGCGGCGCGCCCGCCGAGCAGGTCGATCAGGCCCTGCACGTCCTGCGGCACCAGCCACAGCGTGGTCCAGCCCGAGCCCTCCTTCGACATGAAGTTGTAGTAGGGCTCGTCGGGATCGAACGGCGAGATCCACTTGCCGTCCGCGGTCCTGCCGCGCATGAAGCCGATCGACGGGTCGAACACGTTGCGGTAGTTCGCGGCGCGGTGCAGGAACATCTTCGCATCGTCCGCCTTGCCGAGCCGGCTGGCCATGTCGGCCATCGCATGGTCGTCCCAGGCGTATTCCAGCGTGGTGGCGACGCCGGCCTTGCCGTCGGCGTAGGGCGGGCTCGGGTTGCCCGGCGGCACGATGTCGGAAATCCAGCCGTTCTTCGCGTACTCGGCCAGGTAGTGGCGCGGCCCGGCGGGGTCGGTGGCGTTCTTGCGCAGGTAGGTGTAGGCGGCGGCGTAGTCGAACGGGATGCCGCGTCGCCAGGCGCCGTCATAGAGGAACACGGCATTGTCGCCATGGAACGAGGTATTCATGTAGCCGCGCTCGCGCGCCATGTCGAGTTCGGAGTGCATGATGTCCTGCACCACTTTCGGCTCGAGCAGCATCAGCAGCACGATCTGGTTGCGGCCGGTATCCCAGAACGGCACGGGGCCGTAGCGGTCGTAGCTGGCGACCTGGACCTGGCCGTTGCTGTCGGTGAAGCGCTCGCCCTTGCGCGCGATCAGCCGCGGACTGGCGAAGGAGTGGTACAGCGTCGAGTAGAACAGCATCCGCTGCTTCGGCGTGCCGCCGGTCACCTGGACGCGGTCGAGCAGCTTCGCCCAGGTCGCGCGCGCCTGGGCGTGCACGCGGTCGAAGTCGCCGTCCGGGTCCTCGGCGCGCAACCGCGCTTCGGCCTCGGCAGCGCTGTGGCCGTGGGCGATCCGCACCAGCACCTGGTCGCCGGCCTTGGTGTCGAAGGTGACGTAGGCGCCGGCGTAGCTGCCGGATACTGTACGGCGGTTCTGCTGCACGTCCGCATCGCCGATGCCATAGCCCTCGTGGTCGTGGTCCGCGTGGAAGGTGCCGAATCCGGCGAACGGCCGCGAGAACTCGGCGACGAACCAGGAACCCTCCGGGTCGTGCCCCATGTGCCGCCCCGTGGTGACGCCGCGGATGGTGCGGTCGCCGACCACTTCCACCTCGCCGCCGGGACGGCGCAGGTTGACGATCACGTTCGAGCGATGACTCGCCGGGAAAGTGAAGCGCATCAGGCTGGTGCGCTGCGTCGCGGTCAGCTCGACACGGGTGTGGAAGGTGGCGAGATCCACCGCGTAGTAGCCGGGCGACGCCTTCTCGCTGGCCTTGTCGTAGTACGACTGCGCGTAGTCCGGCGGCACCGTCCAGTCGCCCACCACCGGCATGATCATCGGCGATGCCTGGCCGCCATAGGTCGAGCCGCCGCCGGTGAACCCGATCATCGTCGGATTCGGGTAGTAGTACGACATGCCGACGCCCGCGGGATAGCTGAGGTCGACATTGAGGTTGACCGGCGTCGCCTCGGTCGAGCTGTGCGGCAGGGTCGCGCCCGGCGAGGTCATGCCCGAATACAGCAGTTCGCCCGGGGGCGGCGCGTTGCCGATCAGTTCCTGCCGGTCCAGCGGCGCGGTGCCGACCAGTGGATTGGCCGCGTCCACCGCCTGTGCCGGATGCTGCGGCGCGCCGCTGTCGCGCGCCTGTGCCGCAACCGCACCGCCTCCCGGCACGATGATCGCCAGGGCGACCAGCAGGGCCACGGAGCGGGATCGGGCCGGCGAAGTGCGGCTGTCTGGACGTGCGCTGGACGTATGCATGGTTTTCCCCATGGGAAATGGAATCAGCCGGGTGGACGGGAATGCGTGGGATGCTGCAGCGCCTTCCCGCCCGGCTTTGCGACCGCCGTCCCTGGCAACCGCCCTTCAGGCCGCCGCCGGTGCGATGTCAGGCATCGCTCCCGGGGCGGCTTTTCCACCCCCGGCTCAGTCGCCGGTCCCGAACTTGTACGTGACGCCCACGTAGTACTGGCGCCCGTCGTATTCGAGGGTGTTCAGGCGCTCGGTGGTGTCGTTGCCCAGGTAGGAACGCATGGTGGAGCGCGTCAGGTTGCTGACCGAGGCGGTGACCATCAGGTGCTTGGTGAAATCGTACTCACCGTTCAGGTCGACCTCGTTGTAGGGCGCGTTGTATTCCGGCAAGCCCGCAGCCAGGCCATCCATCACGCGGCCGGTCCAGTTGGACGAGGCGCGCAGCAGTAGACCGTTCTTCTGATAGAACAGCGAGAGATTCGCCGCGTAGTTCGCGCTGCCGATCAGCGAGGCGCTGCCGATCCGGGTGCTGCCGATGGAAACCGCCGTCGAGCTCGTCTTGTTGAGCGTGACGTTGGCCTGGGCGCCGAAGCCCGAAGTCCAGGTGTGCTGCGTGTACAACTCGATGCCCTTGGAAACACCGGCCTGCCCGTTGGCATTGGTGCTGTACTGCGCGAACAGCGTCGGCGTGCCGTTCACGTCCACATTGAAGTTGTTCACCTGGACCGGCACCACGAAGTTCTTCACCCGCTTGTAGAACACGTCGAAGCCCAACACGGATTCCGGCGCGTAGTACCACTCCACCGCCGCGTCGTACTGGGTGGCGATGAAGGGTTGCAGGTTGTTGTCGGCACCGCTGCCATACCAGCCGGGCAGCGGCGAGCCGAACTGGCTGCGGTCGCTGTAATAGAGCGGGGTGTAGTAGTTGAGGCTGCCCAACTGGGCCAGGTCGCCATAGTTGGCGCGCGCCATGGCGCGGTTGGCGGCGGCGCGCAAATCGAAGTTGTCGGCGAAGTTCCACGTCAGATTGAAGCTGGGCAGGAAGTTCCGGTAACGCCGGCGCTGGGTGTTGAGGGTGTACGCCTCGTAGTACGAGCACGTCCCGGCCGCCCCGGCCTCATACGTCGGGCACTTCTGGGGGAGATATTCGAAATCGCCGGGGGCGCACGGGCCGCCCGCGAGATTCACGCCACTGTTCGGACAGATCAGGATGGCACCGGTCGGAGAGTGGTAGTAGTCCGCGAAGTAGGTGGTGACCTGGTCGGCGGTGGTCACGTCCTGCAAGGTGTCCACATAGCGCAGGCCGAAGTTGCCGTGCAGGGTGTCGGTGTCGAAATTCACCTGCACGTAGGCCGCCGAAATCGACTCGCGCACCCTCGCCTGATTGTCGGGATCCTCGTACTTGACCGGGGTGTAGGTCTGGTTCAGGTAGTTGTAGTACGCCGGGAAGTTGATCCCCGGGAAGATGTTGTCGTGGTATGCCGGCGTATTGGTAGTCAGCTCATACGGCAGCAACAGGCTCGACTGCAGGTTGCCGGCATTGGGGTCGCAGCTCTGGAACTGCTGGGTCGTGCCGGGGCAGTACCAGTACAGGCTGCCGTTCTGCTGGGAGGCGTTGTTGTAGCGGTACTTGACGCCGAACTGCACCGACGACAACCAGCCCTTGTCGAAATCCGCCGTGAAATCGGCCTGGGCGACGTTCTCCGACGTGGCGGTGGTGGTGAAGCCGGAGCCGGTGGAACCCAGATCGACCTGCCCTTCGCCGGCCAGCATGTTCTGCAGCGTGTCCGTCGAAGCCGAGATGCCCGGCGTGCCCTCTGCCCCGTTCAGCGTCCACTGGCTGTATTGGCTGCCGTCCACCCACTGTCCGTTGATGAAGTTGCGCGGCTTGGCCGCCACGCCGAATTCCACCGACGGGCCGCCCGTTGCCCAGGTACGGCCGAGCTTGAAGACGCCACTGAGGATGCCACCGTCATTCCAGTCGCCTTCGATGTTGGCGGTTTGCGAAAGCGCCCTTTCGATGGAAAGGTTGCCGTTGAGCCACGGCGTCTGCGTGGAACAGACATCCGACGGCGAACGCGCCGCGCCGGTGACCGGATTGGTCAGCGAGTTGCATCCCGTGCCGGCCGTCGGCAACTGGTAGTGGGCGCTGGTGACGATGCTGCCGGACGGATCGAAACCCAACCCGTTGGGCGCCAGCAGGTTGCCCTGCTGGTTCGCATAGGTGTCGGTGGGCAGGTTCCACTCCGGAATTTCCAGCGTGTTGGTGATCTGGGAGCGGTTCAACTGGAAGCGGAAGTAGTTGGCCGTCATCTGGAAACGGTCACTGGGCTTGAACTGCAGGGTGACCTGGGCGGACTTGTTCTTCAGGGCCAACTGCGTCTGGCTGGTGCTGAACTGCTGCGGCATCCAGTAACCCGAATAGGCGCGGCCACCCTGATCGACGATGCCACCGGGCGGCACGTTGCCCCATTCGGGAATGTTCGGCTCCGTATAGCCGCCGAACTGGTTGCCGCCGACGCTCACCGGCGGCTGGGTGTTGTAGTTGTTGGCCCACCAGTACCAGTTCGAGGCGTTGGAGGTGTATTCGGTTTCCTGGCGCTTGTTGTAGGCGCCGCCCACCAGCACGCCGAAGGTGCCGGAGCTGTTGTGCCAGGAATACAGGCCCGAAACCTGCGGATCGACCTTGCCGTTGTTGTCGGCGCCGGTTTCATTGAGCGAGACGAAGCCGTCGCCGGACTTCATGTCCAGCGGCTTGCGCGTATATGCCTCCACCACGCCGCCGATGCCGCCTTCGTCCAGCGACGCCATCTGGCTCTTGTACACCTTGACGCTGGAAAACATGTTGGCCGGCAGGATCTGGTAATTGAACGAGCGATCCAGCCCGCCATAGGTATCGGCGGAGGCGACGTAATTGTCGTTCAACTCCGTCAGCGTCAACTCCGGCGCCAGGCCGCGGATGCTGATGTTCTGGCCTTCGCCGTCGCGCCGGCCGATGACCACGCCGGGAACGTACTGCAGGGCATCGGCGATATTCTGGGCGGGAAATTGCGCGATGTTCTGCGCATTGATGACTTCCACGATCTCGTTGCTGTTGCGCTTCTCCTGCAGGTTCTCGTCGATCGACTGGCGGTAACCCGTGACGACCATGCCCTTCAGCACGGTGGGAGTCTGCGAGTTCGCAGTCTTTCTCTTGCCATCCTTGTCCTTGGCCGCCGTGTCACCGGACGTCTGGGGCGACGGCGACGCTGCGGCCGAAGTCGGTGTCGGTGAGGATGCGGCCTGCCCGGCAAGGGCAAGCCCGGGCATTCCACTGCCAAGCGAGCAGATCGCCAAGGCAAGCGCGGCGTACAGCGGCTTGCGGGTAGCAACGTGTGACAGACATGTCATTTTCTTGATCCCCATTTGCTTGATCCCCATTTGATTTGGTGTGCGTTTCCCGGAGTCAACGCAACATCTCCGTTCGATCATGTGCTGACGCATGCGTGGGTTTATGCAGTTGTCCCGCTGCTCCCGATGCCCGGATGGGCGGCGGAACACAGGCGACAACAGCAGCCATCCCGGCAACCAGCCACAAACCTTGCCACTCCACGCAGAACCCCTCGGATCCACGCGGCACCCTCACTCCCCCCGCAATCCAGCAGCTCGTGGTGCCTGTTCCCGGACGACATTCCCAGCCACCGGGACGCCATTCGGGATGCCTGAATTTAGATCGATCTAAATTCCGCTTTCAGATTAACGCACCAAAATCGTGACGTGTCACGCTGCAATGCGAAAAAACATGCCCGGAAATCGATGCAGTCGCCCAGTCCCGCCCATTCCGCCGCGAAAGCTGCCATAGCCATGCGGCTGCGCCATCGCCAAAACCCGATTACGCCGCTGCCGCTCCCTTCCAGCCGGATCGGCCGGGCGTAATCTCCCGCGCCTCCGCGCGGACCGGCAGCGGGATCTTGCACAGCAAATGGATCGATCTAGAGCCTGCTTGCCCAATGTCTCCGCGTAGCCCGCGCCGGGACATTGAAGCGGCTCTGGGAGCCGCTGCATGCAAGGCCGTCGAATACCGGCGGCGACCTTGCATCCATCCGCCGCCGCGCAACCCGGGCACGGATCGCGCGGCGTGTCCCATCAGGGCCCTGGCGGACCGCTACGGCTGCGCGCCTGCACGTATCGTCGCCTCATTGATCGCGCGCACCTTGGCCTCGTCCACCTTTTCGACCTTGCGGTCGTAGGTGAACAGGCCATTGTGTTCGCCTTCGACATCGGTGATCTGGGTGTAGACGCTGCCTGACATGCCCTTGGGCACGCCCTTGTCGCGCAGCACGGACGTATTGGCGACATAGCCCGCAGTCAGCGCTGCACGGTCCTTCACCGCGCCGTAGGGATTGATCGGCGTGTTCGGCCAGACATGGCCGGGGATGCCGAGGGTCAGGCCACCATGCTCGCCGTCGATCGCGGCGCGCTCGGCATCCGGGCTGGGCAGGCCCGGGCCCTGGTAGTCGTGCACATCGTAGACGTCGCCGGCATGCGGATCGCCCTTCATGTCGCAGCAATTGGCGCCGCTGCGCGCATCGACCAGGCGCGAGGGATCCTCCCGCTTGATCTGCCGGGCCAGTTCGGCGGCGGCCGGGATGCTCCACTGCCCCCAACCCTCGTTGAAGGGGATCCAGCCGATGATCGAGGTCTCGCCCTTGAGCTGGTCGACGATCGCCGTGACCTGGGCACGGAAGTTGGCCTTGTCCCCGGCGCTGAGCTTGTCGTTGCTGCCGGTGGGCAGCGCCGGCATGTCCTGCCACACCATCACACCGAGGCGGTCGGCCCAGTAGTACCAGCGCGCCGGTTCCACCTTGATGTGCTTGCGGATGGTGTTGAAACCCAGGTCCTTGGTCTTCTGGATGTCGAACTTCAGCGCGGCGTCGGTCGGCGCGGTATAGATACCGTCCGGCCAGTAGCCCTGGTCCAGCGTGGCCAGCAGGAAGGTCGGCTTGCCGTTCAGCACGATGCGGTTGCGCCCGTCCACTTTCGCGATCGCGATGGTGCGCAGGCCGGCGTAGCTGGTCACCTCGTCGCTCTGGCCGCCCCGCGTGAGCGTGGCCTTGAAGGTGTACAGGAAAGGATCGTCCGGGCTCCACAAATGCGGATGCGCGACGGCCAGGCGCAGCGGCTGGCCGGCCGGCCCGCTGGCCTCGCCCACGGCCTTGCCGTCCGCATAGGCGGTGACGCGCAGCATGGCGCCTTGGCCGGGGCCGTGCAGCCTCGCGCTCACGGTGAAAGCGTCCAGGCTGCGGGCCGGGGTGAAGGTCAGCTGCGCCAGGCTGGTGGCCGGCGCAGGCTCCAGCCACACCGACTGCCAGATGCCCGAGGCCGCCGTGTAGAAGATGCCGTCCGGCTTCAGGCGCTGCTTGCCGACCATCACGTTGAGGCTGTCCACCGGCGCGTGCACGGCGACGATGATCTCCTGCGCGCCCTGCGCATGGAGGTACGGCGTGATGTCCACGCTGAAGGACGTGTAGCCGCCCACGTGCCGGGCCGCCTGCTTGCCGTTGACGTAGACCGTGGCCTCCCGGTCCACCGCGCCGAAGTTCAGCCACACGTGCTGGCCATGCGCGGTGAATGCCGGCGGGACGTCCACCAGCCGACGGTAGAACATGAAGTCCGCGTGCTGCTGCACGCCCGACAGCACGGACTCGATCGGGTACGGCACCAGCACGCGCCCCGCCAGCGTCTTGCCGAACGGCGGCGCGCCCTTGCCGTCGGTCGGCGCGAACTGCCACAGGCCGTTCAGGTCCATCCATTGCGGATGCGCCAGCGACGGCCGGGCGAGCTGCGGACGCGGATAGTCCGGCAGCGCGTTGGTGGGCGAGACCTCGGCCGTCCATGGCGTCGCCAGCGGCGCGAGCTTGCCGCTCCAGGTGGCCGCCGTATCCGGTGCCGCCATCGCCATCGGGGCCAGCCCCACGGCGACGGCCATGCCCAGCCCCGCCATCACACGCCGCATCCCATTCCTGTCGGTCATCCGCGCAGTCCTCCCGTTCATGCCTTGCCCCGGGTGGCCAAGTGGCCGAACGAGGGCGGACGGTCCTCCGGCGCGGCACCGAACTTCTTGTTCGGCTGGGCTCCCATCTCGAACACCAGCGTGCCGCCGGCCGTGAGGTCCTTGTGGTCGATCCAGCTCTTCGTCCACGGCTTGCCGTTCCAGGTCACCGACTGGATGTAGGGCTTGCCCGGGCCGTTGCCCCTGGTTTCGACGACCAGCTTCCTGCCCTCGCCCACCGTCACCTCGCCGCGATCCACCAGCGGACTGCCGAACACCCACTCCGTGCTCACCGGATCGACCGCGTACAGGCCCAGCGCGCTCAGCACGTACCAGGCGCTTATCTGCCCGCAGTCGTCGTTGCCGGCGGTGCCGTCGGGCAGCGGCGGGTACATGGTTTCCAGCAGCGAGCGCACGCGCGACTGCGTCTTCCAGTGCGAGCCCGTGTAGGCGTAGAGATAGGCCACGTGGTGGCTGGGCTCGTTGCCGTGGGCGTACTGGCCGACCATGCCGGCGATGTCCGGCGGCGCATCGGCGGGCAGTTCGGAGCTGGTGGTGAACAGTTCGTCCAGCTTGCGTTCGAACGCGTCCACGCTGCCGAACATCGGCATGTAGCCGTAAAGGTCGTGCTGGTTGAGGAAGGTCGCTTCCCAGGGGTTCGATTCGGTGTAGTCGCGCCACTTGTCCGAGTGGCCCATCTCGCGCGGGTCGAACGGCTCCAGCCACTGGCCGTCGTTGCCGCGTGGACGCATGAAGGTGAGCTTTTCATCGAACACGTTGCGGTAGTTGCGCGAGCGCTTGCGCAACGCTTCGGCATCCGCATGCTGCCCCACGCCATCGGCCAGGCGCGCCATCGCCCAGTCGTCGTAGGCGTATTCCAGCGTCTTGCTGACCGCCTCGCCGTCCTTGTCGCTGGGGATGTAACCCATCTTGCGGTAGTACGGCAGGCCGCGCCAATCATCGTCGAAGGCGCGCTTGCGGTAGACCGGCCACGCCTTGTCGAAGGCGATGCCGGTGAAGCCCTTGGCCTGCGCCTCGGCGAGCAGCACGATGGAGTGGTAGCCGATCATGGTGCCGGTCTCCACGCCCTGCAGCGGCCACACCGGCGGGCCCTCCGGGCTTTCGTTGGCCTGGCGGATCAGGTCGTTGGCGAAATCGGGCACACGCTCCGGCTGGAACAGCGTGTACAGCGGATGCAGCGCGCGATAGATGTCCCACAGCGAGTAGGCGCTGTAGGAGTGCTGCCCCTGCGGCAACTGGTGCACCTTGAGGTCCATGCCGCGGTAACGGCCATCGACATCACTGAACAGCGTGGGGCCGAGCATCGTGTGATAGAGCGCGCTGTAGTACGTCTTCAGCACCACGTTGGACGAGCTTTCGATGCGGATGCGCGAGAGTTCCTGCTCCCATTGCTGCGCGGCTTCGCGCTGCACGTGGTCGAAATCCCAGCCGGGGATTTCCGTCTCGAGATTGCGCAGGGCGCCGTCGATGTCCACGGCGGAGATGCCCACCTTGACCAGCAGCGGCGCCTTTGCGGCATCGTCCAGGTGCAAGGCCGCCTTGAGGCTGGTGCCCTTGACCCCGGTCGAACCGGAAGGCAGCGGCTTGTCGTCCGAATACAGCCCGGCATGCGAGAACGGCCGCGACAGCTTCATCGCGAAGTAGATGTAGCGGCCATTGGCCCACTCGTGCACGCGGCGGCCACCGACCAGGGTGTCGTTGCCGACCAGGCGCAATTCGGCGTCGGTGACCTTGCACGGCGTATTCGCGTCGTCCTGGTAGCCATGCGCCAGATCGACCAGCAGATGGCCGGGGCCGTTCTTGTGGAAGGTGTAGCGATGCAGGCCGGCACGCGCGGTCGTGGTGAGCTCGGCGAGGATGTCGTGATCGGTGAGGCGCACCCGGTAATAGCCGGGCACCGCCCGCTCGGAACCCTTGTCGTAGCGCGAGCGGTAGCCCTTGCCCGGATGCGCCACCACGTCCGCCGTGAGGTGCGGGCCGTGCGCCGCACCGTCGAACTTGGAGTAGTACAGCTCATCGGGCAGGCCGCGCGCGCCGGGATCGAGCAGCACCTCGCCCTGCGCGGGCATCACCAGCACGTCGAGCATGTCGCCGCAGCCGGTGCCGCTGAGGTGGGTGTGCGAGAAGCCCATGATCGAGCCGTCGGCCTGGTGGTAGCCCGAGCAGGCATCCCAGCCGTAGTTGTTGGTGTCGGGGGACAGCTGCACCATGCCCCACGGCAGCGTGGGGCCGGGATAGGTGTGGCCGTGGCCGCCGGTGCCGACGAACACGTCGACGAACTGCGATACGGCGTTCTTCGCCAGTCCGCGCGATGCGGCAGCGCCAGCGCCGCCCGGCGCACGCGGCGCGGCGAGCGCGCCGCGCGGGTCGAGACCACCGAGCAGCGTCAGCGCGGCTGCGCCTTGCAGGAATTGTCTGCGGGTCACCATGTCGTGGACTCCTGTGGGGATATATGGGATGGGCGGCGCTCAGGCGCGCCGCAGCAACTCGGGATGGCGCGCGGCGAGCTGGACGATCAGCTCGCCGAACAGGCTGTTGGCCCAGGCGAACCAGGGCCGGGTGTAATGCGCGGGGTCGTCCTGGTCGAAGGACTCGTGCATGAAACCGGTGCCGGCATGGGTGGCCTTGAGCCAGTCGAGGCACTGGCGGATTTCGCCGGCGTCGTCGCTGGTGAGCGCGCGCACCATGATCGACATCGGCCAGATCATGCGCAGGCCTTCGTGCGGGCCGCCGATGCCGTCGGCCACCTTGCCGTGGAAGAAGTACGGATTGCGCGCGCTCCAGGCGCGCGCGCGGGTGCGCCGGTAGCGCGCGTCGTCGCGCGCGCAGAAACCGAGATACGGCAAGGCCAGCAGGCTGGGCACGTTGGCGTCGTCCATGAACAGCTGGTTGCCGTAACCGTCCACTTCGTAGGCCCAGAAATCCCCGCCGTCCTCGTGCATCACTGCGTACTGCGCGAGAGCCGTCTGCACCTCGGCCGCCAGCGCCTCGCAATCGGCGGCGAACGCGGCGTCGCCGTGCAGCGCGCGCGACATCTCCGCGAGCTGGCGCAGCGACACCACCGCGAACGCATTGGCCGGCACGAACAACGGATAGATGCAGGCATCGTCCGAAGGCCGGAACATCGAGCAGATCAGGCCCACCGGCTTCGCCGGGTTGCCATAGCCGCCTAGCGGCAGCGTGTCGGTGGGGATGGCCGACTCGCGCTGGAAGTGGTACGGCCCGGGTCCGTGCTTGCGCTGCTGCGCGCGGAACGTCGCCAGCACCGCATGCATCGCGGCGCGCCAATCGTCGTCGAACGGCGCGCGATCGCCGCTGGCCTTCCAGTAGCCGTGCGCGAGGCGGATCGGCCAGCACAGCGAGTCGATCTCCCATTTGCGCTCGGCCACGCCGGGTTTCATGTCGGTGAGGTCGTGCTGCGCCCACGACAGTGTCGTCTTGCCCCGCGGATCGGGCAGGAAGGCATTGGCGTAGGGATCGATCGAGATGCATGCCGCCTGGCGCCGGATCAGCCCGCGGTACAGCCGGCGCAGCGCCGGGTCCCGCGCGGCCAGTGGCAGGTAGGGCCATACCTGGGCCGAGGAATCGCGCAGCCACATCGCATCGATGTCGCCGGTGACGATGAAGGTATCCGGCTTGCCGCGCAGCGTGTCCAACTGCACCGTGGTGTCCAGCGTGTTCGGATAGCAGTTGCCGAACATCCATGCCAGCTCGGGATCGCCGATCCGCGCCTGCACGCGGGCGATCTCCGCCTCCACCGCCGGGCTGCTGAACTTGCGCTTGTCCGGCGCTGGACGGCGACTGGGCAAGCGCTGCGGCGGCATGGCGCGGGCCAGGCCGGAACGTCCCGCCACCACGCCGCCCGCCGCGGCGCACGCGAACAACTTGAGCATCGAACGACGGTCCATGGTCATGGCTTCGCCTCTGTCTGGGTGGCGCCGTACAGCGAACGCACTTGCAGCGCCTTGCGCAGTGCCTGGGCATCGGCCGTCGAAGTCACCTGCAGCACCCGGGTCTCGCCCGGCAGCAGGTCGAAGGCGTCGTCGGAAAGCCGCGCATCCAGCGCTCCGAAGTCGATCCACACTTCGCGCGCGAGATGCAGCGCGCCCACCGTGAGGCGGCGGCCATCGGCGGAAAGCTCCGCGTGCAGGCCGGGATCGGGCAATTGCAGATCCTTCGGCTGTTCGAAATACACCAGATGGCGGCCGAGCGGCTGGCCGTGCGCCAGCAGTTCGAACACCGCCACCGTGCGGTGCGGGTCGGCGCCGTGCAGCAGTTGCGCATCGGTGTAAGCGGCCGCCGGCGTGCTGGCCAGCGCCGCCACGTGCACGGGCTGCGTGTGCTCCCACAGTGGCTTGCCGTCCATGTCCAGCACGCGCACGCGCAGCTCGGCATCCAGCGGCGCGGTGCGGTCGGACACCAGCGACACCTGCGTCTTTCCGTCCTTGCGGATCGCCACCACGCGCAGCGGCGCGTAGAAACGCCTTGCGTGGTACTGCAATGCCTTCCAGCGGCCGTAGTAGTCGATGCTCGACCAGGTGACGCCGGGCCACACGTCGTCGAGCTGCCAGTACAGCGAGCCCATGCTCTGCGGGCGCGAGGCACGCAGGTGCTCGGCCGCGAGCTGGATGCCTTCGGCCTGCATCACCTGGCTCAGGTAAACCAGCGCGGCGAAATCCTTGGGCTTGCCGTATTCGCGCTCCACGTACATCAGCAGGCGCTGGTTGCCCTTGCCCTTGTCGAACTTCTGGTGCGCGCGCAGCACCGGCGAGTCGATCGAGAGGTCGGACGGTTCGAGCACGCTGCGCAGCGTCGCCAGCGCCGGCAAGGACTGCAGGCCGTACTCGGACTGGAAGCGCGGCGTCACGTCGAGATAGGCGCTCGGCGGCAGCGCATCGCCGGACCACACGTTCCAGTAGTGGTAGTCGCCGTCGTCCAGCAGGTTGGCCTTGCCGTCGTAGTCGCTGCTCGGCGTGCTCGGCCAGTACGGCACCTCGGGCGACTGCGTGGCCACCACCTCGCGCAGCGTGTGGTCGAACAGTTCGCGCATGCCCTGCTCGATGCGCTGGACCTCGGCCTTGGGCTGCGTGGCCTTGAGGTGCGCACCGCCGCCCCAGGACTCCCACGCGGTCTCCACCTCGTTGTTGCCGGCCCACAGCACGATGGAGGGATGGTCGCGCAGGCGATCCACCTGCTGGACCGCCTCGGCGCGCGTGTTGTCGCGGAAAGCCTTGTCGTAAGGCGGGATCGCGCCGCCGAACATGAAGTCCTGCCACACCATCAGGCCCAGCTTGTCGGCCTCGGCGTAGAACGCGTCCTCGAGGTAATAGCCGCCGCCCCAGATGCGCAGCATGTTCATGTTGGCGTCGCGCGCGGACTGCAGCATCGCGTCGATGCGCGCCGTGGTGACGCGGTTCGGGAAGCTGTCCATCGGGATGACGTTGGCGCCCTTGGCGAAGATCGGCACGCCGTTCACCACGAAGGCGAAGCTCTTGCCCCACGGGTCCTTCTTGTGCACCAGCTGCACGCTGCGCAGGCCGGTCTGGCGCTCCGCGCTGGCCACGACATCGCCATGCAGCGCGACATCGACATGGAAGTCGTACAGGTTCGGCGCGCCATAGCCGACCGGCCACCAGCGTTGCGGATGGGCGATCTCGAACGGCAACGCCAGCTGGTTGTCGCCGACCTTGAGCGCCACGTCGCGCACCAGCGACTGCGCGCCGCCGTCCGGCGCGCGCCAGTGCAGCGTCACCTGCGCCTTGCCTGCGGCATCGGCGTGGATGTCGAGCTGGGCCTGCAGCTCGGCGGCCTCCGCAGTGACCTTCGGTTGCGCGATATGGAAATCGGCGAGGCGCAGCGTGTCCCAGCTCTCCAGCCGCACATCCTTCCAGATGCCCTCGGTGACGATGCGCGGACCCCAGTCCCAGCCGTACTGGTAGGCGGCCTTGCGCACGTAATTGGCGGTCTGCTTGCCCTCGGGCTCGTCGCCGAAGGCCGAGTCGAACTCGCCCGGCAACGCGTAGGGCTGTTTCAGAAGCCATGGCTGCAGCCGCGCGATCGGCGAATGCAGGGTGACTTCCAGCGTGTTCGCGCCCGCGTGCAGCCATGCCTTCGCCGGCACCCGCCAGCGGCGGAACATGTTGTCGGCGGCCAGCAGCTTGTGGCCGTTGAGCGAGACGTCGGCGAAGGTATCCAGCCCGTCGAACACCAGTTCCACATGCTTGCGCGCCAGCGTGGCGGCGTCCACGTTGAAGCGGGTGCGATATTGCCAGTCGGCCAGACCCACCCACTGGATCTTCGCTTCGTTGTCGCGCCAGTACGGGTCGGGCACCAGCTTCGCGGCCAGCAGATCCGTCTGCACCATGCCGGGAACGCTCGCGGGCAGCCACTGGGCGGTCCGCGGATGAGCCGCGGCATGGCTGTCGCCGGGCGCAAGGCGGAACTGCCAGCCCGCATCCAGCGATTGCGTCGCCAGCGCCGCCGCCATGCCCGGCAGCGGTGCGGCCAGCCATGCCAGCGCGAGCAGCGCAGCGGCCAGCCGGCCTGTCCACCCACGCGTGCAGCGCCTCGTGGAGGCCTCCATCGTGCACCGCGCCATCCGGTCTGCCATCACCCGCCCCTCTTGCTGCACCTTACGCCCACCTGCCGGGAGCACCCCACGCCCGGATCATCCCGCCGCGGTGGTCGCCATCACGAATTTAGATCGATCCATGTGGACGCTAACACCGACCCGGGTCGCGACGCATGCCGCATTGCAAAAAACCGGTGCGAAGTCGCAGAACGGCGCCCGCCGATGACTTCAACCGATCCAAAGCACGATGCCGCGCCGCCGCGACGGCAACCGCCGGGCCGGTCAGTAATCCAGGTGCAGGCCGAGCAGGTGCAGGCTGACGATGAACCACAGCGTGGCGAGGCACGCCGCGAGCAATACCACGCCGTTGAGCCTGCGCCACCAGCCGGCCGGCGCGCGCCACGCGTGCCAGGCATTCATCGCCGCCGCCGCGATGCCGAGGATCGCCAGCACGCCGACCAGCTGGATCAGCCGCAGCGTGCCGTCGAAGCCGCTGCCCAGGCCCGCGACATTCGCCTGCAGCCGCAGCAGCACCGCGAACCAGCCCGCATAGAACAGCAAATGCAGGATCGCCGCCATGCGGCTCAGCCGGTACCAGCGCCACGCTTCGCCCTGCAGCGCGAACGGCTTGCCGCAGGCATGGCGCACCAGCGCGGCCACCGGCCACAGCAGCGCCACCAGCGCGAACACCAGCACGATCAGTCCCAGCAACGGCAGGTTCCACGCGGCCGAGCGCCAGGCCGGCACCGGCAGGAACACCATCACCGGCGATACCGCGTCGATCGAGAGCCAGCGCACCCGGCCGTGTTCCACCCGCGCCCCCAGATGCTCGCGGCCGCCCACCGCGCGCCACAGGAACGGCGCAACCTCACGCCAGTGCCGCGGCGCTCCGGCGAGGTTGCGGAAGTCTGGCGTCACCAGCTCGCCATTGGCCGCCTGCTCGACGCGCACCTGGGCGAACAGGTCCGCCAGCGCCATGAAATTGGACACCGAGGCGCGGCTGTTCGCATAGCGCCCCACCAGCAGCGCGCCGTCCCTGCGCGCGCGCGCCGGCGCGGGCGTCGGCACTTCCGGCGGGGCGGGGAAATAACGGTCGGCGAGGCCGTCCAGCAACTGCTTGCGCAGGCCGCCGTCGTCCGCGCCGTCGATGGACACGAACACGCCCACGCCCTGCTGCGGAAACAACGCCAGTTCGCTGTGGAACCATTGGGTGTCGCCGGCATGGCCGAGGATGTCCTGGCCATTGCGGTCCATGTGATAGAAGCCCAGCGCCATCGCGTGCAAGCCGGGCACCGCGGCCAGCCGGTAGTCCTGCATCTCGCGCAGCGTGGCGGGCGCGAGGATCTGCGCACCGTCGACGCTGCCGCCCTGCAGCTCGGCGAGCATGAAGCGCGCCATCGCCGCGCTGCTGGCCGACAGCGCGCCGGCGGCGGCCGCGTTCACCAGTTCGAACGGCTTGGGCGGCGCGCCTGCCTGCGCGTACCCCTTCGCCATGTGCGGCGCCAGCGCCGCCGGCAGCGGCTGGCGGAACGTCGCGTACTGCATGCCGAGCGGCTTCAGGATGTGCTGCTCGACGTAGTCGTCGAACGGCTGGCCGGACACGCGCTGCACGATGTAGCCCGCCAGCGCCGCGCCGTAGTTGGAATACGCCGGCAGCCGGCCCGGCGGATACACGCGCCCGGGCACCCACTCCTTCACCCACGCCGCGTTGCCGAGAAAGCGGTGCGGGTCACTGGCGAACAGATTCCTGATCGCTTCCTCGAAGCCCGCTGTGTGCGTCATCAGCTCGCGCAGCGTGACCGGCTGGCCGTCGCGCGGCGGTATCCTGAAATCGAGGTATTTGTTCACGTCCACATCGAGGCCGAGCCGGCCCTGCTCCACCAGCTGCATCACCGCCGTCCAAGTGAACAGCTTGGAGATCGAGCCCACCCGGAACAACGTGCTGGCCGGATCGACCGGCTTGGCCGCCGCCACGTCGGCGTGGCCGTAACCCTTCGCCAGCAGCACCTGGCCGTCCTTGACCACTACCACCACCGCGCCGGCGAGGCCGTTCTTCGCCAGCCCGTACGGCATCAGGCCGTCCAGCCACGCTCCCGCGTCCTGCGCGGTCAGTTGGTGCGCGCCCAGCGGCACGGGTTTTGGCGGGGCATTCTCCGGCAACGGGTGGATCTCGATCTGCGCCGTCGCCAGCGTCGCAAGCATCGACAGCAAGGCGCACAGGAGCAGGCGTGACGGGCGGCGCATGGAAGTATCCGTGGCAAGGGCGAAGGTCTTGTCGCGCCATCAAAACATGCCGCCCGTGAAATCCAGCCAACGGCATGCGACCATGCGCCGGGGCATGCCGAAGGTCACGACCGACCGATGAATACGTATGCACCCGCTGGTTGCTGCACTGCGATGCTGCCTACCCTTGGAAGCTTGCCCTGCGCGGGATCGTGTCCTTGAGCTCAGCCACCCTTCCACCGCCACCCGCCGCACCGGCCGGCACCCGTCCGCCCGGCGCCACCACCCGGCCCGCACTGTCGTTCTGGCAGATCTGGAACATGTGCTTCGGCTTCCTCGGCATCCAGTTCGGTTTCGCGCTGCAGACCGCCGACGTCAGCCGCATCTTCCAGACCCTGGGCGCCTCGCTGGAGCAGATCCCGGTGCTGTGGGTGGCCGCGCCGCTGACCGGCCTGATCGTGCAGCCGATCATCGGCCACTGCTCGGACCGCACCTGGACACGGCTGGGGCGACGCCGCCCGTATTTCCTCGCCGGAGCGCTGCTGGCCACGCTGGCCCTGCTGTGGATGCCGAACGCCGGCGCGCTGTGGATGGCGGCCATCCTGCTGTGGCTGATGGACGCCACCTTCAACGTGGCGATGGAACCGTTCCGCGCCTTCGTCGCCGACCAGCTGCCGGTGCGCCAGCGCCCGCTGGGCTACCTGCTGCAAAGCTTCTTCATCGGCGTGGGCGCGGTGGTCGCCTCGATGCTGCCGTGGATCCTGGCGCACCTGGGCGTCAGCAATGTGGCGCCGCCGGGCGATATCCCGGACACGGTGAAATACGCGTTCTACGCCGGCGGCGCGGTGATGCTGGGCGCGGTGCTGTGGACGGTGCTGCGCACGCGCGAATATCCGCCCGAACAGTTGCACGCCTTCGATCCCGCACCCGGCACCGACGCGCTGCCTGACCTGCGCGGCATCTGGCGCAACGGCGCCGCCTGGCTGCTCGGCGGTGTCGCGCTGGCCTGGCTGATCGCGTACTTCCGGCTGCGCCAGGAGGTCTACCTGCTGGCCGGCGGCCTGGTCGCCTACGGCTTGCTACTGATCGGCTACGAGCTCGCGCTGAAGCTGCGCCCCGCGCTGCAGCGGCAACGCGGCCTGCTCGGCCACGTGCTGGGCGACCTGCACGTGATGCCCACGGCGATGCGCCAGCTGGCCTGGGTGCAACTGTTCTCCTGGTTCGCGCTGTTCGCGATGTGGATCTACACCACCGCCACGGTGGCCGAGGTGCAGTACGGCACCGCCGACGCACATTCGGCGCTGTACAACGAGGCGGCGAACTGGGTGGGCGTGCTGTTCGGCACCTACAACGGCTGCGCCGCGCTGGCGGCCCTGGTGATCCCGCTAATGGTGCGTCGCTGGGGCCTGCGCGCCAGCCACCTGGTGAACCTGTGGCTGGGCGGCGCGGGGCTGCTGGGCTTCCTGTTCATCCGCGACCCGGGCTGGCTGCTGCTGCCGATGGTCGGCATCGGCTTCGCCTGGGCGTCGATCCTGTCGCTGCCCTACGCGATGCTGTCGGACAACCTGCCCGCGGCGAAGATGGGCGTATACATGGGCATCTTCAATTTCTTCATCGTGATCCCGCAGCTGGTCGCCGCCAGCGTGCTGGGCGAGCTGCTGAAGCGCTGCTTCCACGGCCAGCCTGTATGGGCGCTGGCGACGGGTGGCGTCAGCCTGTTCGTGGCCGGGCTGTGCACGCTGCGCGTGCAGATCAGGAGCGAGTAAAGAAGGGAACGAAGCGGGAGGGGCCAGGCAATCGCTCGCGCCCCCGTTCCCCGCCTGGCCGGCAGGTCATGAATCCGACAGTTTCGCCGCGCCATTGGGCATCCGCTGCCGATGCGCGCCACCACCGCCTGCCCCAGGATGACGGCCATCACCGCCGGAGTCCGCCATGGCCATCGACCTCGACCGCCCCTACCCGCTCACCGCGCAGCAGATCGCCGATTACCGCCGCGACGGCTTCATCAAGCTCAAACACGTGTTCAACGCCGAAGAGCTGCGCCACTACGGCGAGGAGATCGCCCGCCTCACCATTGCGCTGAACACGCAGACGCTGCCGCTGGAAGAACGCAGTACCTACGACCGCGCCTTCCTGCAGGTGATGAACCTGTGGGAGGAAAGCGGCACGGTGCGCGAATTCGTGTTCGGCAAGCGCCTCGCCGGCATCGCCGCGGCGCTGCTGGAAGTGGACGGCGTGCGCCTCTACCACGACCAGTCGCTGTACAAGGAGCCGGGCGGCGGCATCACCCCGGCGCACGCCGACCAGTACTACTGGCCGCTGGCCAGCGACCGCACCATCACCGCCTGGGTTCCGCTGCAGGCGGTGCCGCAGGAGATGGGGCCGCTGGCCTTCTTCAGCGGCAGCCAGCACGTGGAATTCGGCCGCGACCTCGGCATTTCCGACGAGAGCGAGCGCGCGATCACCGCGAACATGCAGGCGCACGGTTTCCCGGTGGTGGACCAGCCGTTCGACCTCGGCGAGGTGAGCTTCCACTCCGGCTGGACCTTCCACCGCGCCGGCCCCAACCGCTCCACCCGGCCGCGCTCGGTGATGACGGTGATCTACATGGATCGCGACATGCGCCTGAAGGCGCCGGACAACCACATGCAGCAGGCCGACTGGGAGCGCTGGTGCCCCGGCGCGCACGTAGGCGAGGTAGTGGACACGCCGAAGAACCCGGTGCTGTCCGGGGAGTTGGCGGCCGCATGACGGCCGGCAT
Source organism: Dorcoceras hygrometricum (assembly GCA_001598015.1). Taxonomy (NCBI): domain Eukaryota; kingdom Viridiplantae; phylum Streptophyta; class Magnoliopsida; order Lamiales; family Gesneriaceae; genus Dorcoceras; species Dorcoceras hygrometricum. The sequence continues at coordinate 208,109 of KV020107.1, read as the reverse complement.
CGTCCGCGGTAGCGCGATCATCGCCGACGGCGAGGGCCGTTTCGTCGTCGACACCGTCGAGGTCGATCCGCCCGGGCCGGGCGAAGTGCGCGTGGCGATGGCCGCGGCCGGCGTCTGCCATACCGACCACGCCTCGCTGCGCTGGCCGGGCCCGCTGGTGATGGGCCACGAAGGCGCCGGCCATGTCGAAGCCATCGGCGAGGGCGTAGCCGGCCTGCAGCTCGGCCAACCGGTGCTGCTGAACTGGGCGATTCCCTGCGGCCATTGCTGGCAGTGCGGACACGGCGCCGCGGCGCTGTGCGAGCGCACCCACGAACTCGACGTGGCGCATCTCGGCAACAGCCGTGCGCACGCCGGCGCCACGCGCTGGTGCGGGCAGGCCATCGAGCGTTCCTTCCACCTCGGCACCTTTGCGCACCACACGCTGGTGCGTGCCGAGGCGGTGACGCCGTTGCCGCCCGGCCTGCCGCTCGACGCGGCCTGCATCCTCGGCTGCGCGGTGATGACCGGGGTGGGCTCGGCGGTGAACGTGGCCGCGGTGGCGCCCGGCGACACCGTGGCGGTGCTCGGCTGCGGCGGCGTGGGCCTCAACGTGGTCCAGGGCGCGCGCATCGCCGGCGCGCGCACGATCATCGCGATCGACCGTGTGCCGGCGCGGCTGGAACGCGCCCGTGCGCTGGGCGCCACGCATGCGCTGGTGCCGCACGAAGGCGACCGCGACCATGCGCAGCTCGTCGCCGACGTGCGCGCCCTCACCGATGGCCGCGGTGTCGACCACGCCTTCGAGGCCACCGGCGTGCCCGCGCTGGCCTTCCTGCCGCTGAAACTCGCCCGCAATGGCGGCAACGCGCTGCAGGTGAGCGGCGCGCACGGCTCCGCCACGCTGCAACTCACCGAGCTGTTCTGGAACAAGCGCTACCTCGCGCCGCTGTACGGCGGCTGCGTGCCGTCGCGCGACTTCCCGCGGCTGTTCCGGTGGATCGCCGAAGGACGGCTGGAACTCGCGTCGCTGGTCAGCCACCGCTACCCGCTGGAGGCGCTGGACCGCGCCTTCGACGACATGCTGTCCGGACGCAGCAGCAAGGGCGTGTTGCGCATCGCATGAACGACGAAACCCTAGAGCCTGTCCAACATCTCCACGTAGCCCGCGCCGGGAGCTGTTTGCGCGCAGGCCAAGGAAGAAGGAGGGAGTGGACGTCCGTCCACGACCGAGTGATGACGCCGGCATGCGGGCAAACAGACCCGGCCCGGAGGGTTGCGTGGAGATGTTGAACAGGCTCTTTCGCACCATCGAGGTCTCCGATCCCGCCATCGCGGCCGACGGGCTCACCTTCGTCACCGTGAAAAGCCGCGCGCTGCGCCGGCGCGCCGACGTCACCCTGTACGTGCCGCCCGCGGCGCAGGGCGTGGCGGACCTGCCGATCGTGGTGCTGCTGCACGGCGTGTACGGCTCGCACTGGGCCTGGGCGCTGAAGGGCCGCGCACACCTCACCGCCGCGCGCCTGATCGCGCAGGGCGCGCTGCCGCCGGTGGCGCTGCTGATGCCCTCGGACGGCCTGTGGGGCGACGGTTCCGGCTATGTGGTGCATGCCGACCACGATGTCGAACGCTGGATCGTCGACGAGATGCCGGCGCTGGCGCGGGACCTCGTCCCAGGCTGCAGCGTGCGCTCGCCGCTGTTGCTGGCCGGCCTCAGCATGGGCGGCTTCGGCGCACTGCGGCTGGCTGGCAAATACCCGCAGCGCATCACGGCGGCGGCGGCGCTGTCGGCGGTGACCGACGCCGCGCAGTTCGACGCACTGATCGAGGAAACCCGCGACGGCTGGAGCGCGGCGCCCGCCGACCGCAGCGCGCTGGCCGCGCTCGCCGGCGGCGGCCCGCGGCCAGCCCTGCGCATCGACTGCGGCCTCGACGACCCCTACCTCGAAGCCAACCGCGAGCTGCACCGCAAACTGCGGCAGGCCGGCATCGCGCACCACTACGCCGAAGGCCACGGCGGCCATGACTGGAACTACTGGTCGGCCACGCTGGAACATACCCTGCGCTTCTTCGGCCAGGCCCTGCAAGCAACAGAGGACGACGCATGAAACCCGCCCGTGCCCTGCTCGCCATTCTTGCCGCCGCCCTGCTTGCGCTGGCCTCGCCGCCCGCTCCGGCAGTGGCGGCGACGGCCGACCCGGCCAGCGGCCAGGTGTTCTACCAGATCTTCTTCCGCAGCTTCCGCGACTCCAACGGCGACCGCATCGGCGACCTCAAGGGGCTGACCTCGAAGCTGGATTACATCCGGCACCTCGGCGCCACCACCATCCTGCTCACGCCGCTGCAGCCCTCGCCGTACTACCACAACTACTTCGCCACCGCGTTCAAGGCGATCGACCCGGCCTACGGCACGCTGGACGACTATTTCGCCTTCATCCGCGCCGCCCACGCGCGCGGCCTCAAGGTCTACCTCGACGAGGAGTTCCAGTACGTCGCCGAAGGCAACCCGTGGTGGCGCGACTCGATCTGCAAGCCGGACGCGAAATACGCCGGTTACCTGCTGTGGAAGGACAAACAGCACTGCGTGGCCGAACCCTTCCTCGACAAGGCGAAGTGGCTGGGCTACGACGGCCGCGACATCGGCATCGCGATGGTGAACCTGGAAAACCCGGCGGTGCGCGACTACTTCCAGAACTTGCTGCTGTACTGGGCCGACCCGCACGGCGACGGCAGCGGCCGCGACGGCGTGGACGGCTTTCGCATCGACCACATGATGGACGACCTGGACCACAAGGGCCTGGACAAGAACCTGTTCGCCGGCTTCTGGGCGCCGATCTTCCAGGCGCTGAAGACGCGCCGCCCCGCGCTGCGCATCCTCGCCGAGCAGGCCGACTGGGGCTACGGCGGGAAATGGCTGACGGACGGCCACGTCGACATGGTATTCGCCTTCCCGCTGCGCGGCGCGCTGGTATCGCTGGACAAGCTGACCATCGTCAGGAACATCCGCGCCACCGATGCCGCCACGCCGCCGGGCAAGACCCAGGTGGTGTTCCTGGAGAACCACGACGTGGACCGCTATATGTCGGAAGTCCACGACGACCCCGCGAAGGCGCGCGCGGGCGCCGCGATCGAGCTGATGCTCAAGGGCGATCCGCTGATCTACTACGGCCAGGAACTGGGCATGCGCGGCATGCAGCCGAAGAACGCCGGCAAGTCCGGCGGCATCCCGCTCACCGATGCCGTCGGCATCCCCGTGCGCGAGGCGTTCCGCTGGCAGGCGGACCTGGCGGCGCCGGGTTCGGCGATCTGGTACCGCGGCGACCAGTGGTTCTGGAAGGACCGCTACAACCGCTCGCACGACGGCGTCTCGCTGCAAGAAGAAGAGGCGCGACCCGACTCGCTCTACCACTGGTACCGCAAGCTGCTGGCGCTGCGCCACGCGCGGCCGGAAATCGACCGCGGCAGCCAGCGCATCCTCTGCGACGACGACAGCGCGGTGTTGTGCATCCTGCGCGAACAGGGCGGCCGGCGCACGTTGTTGCTGGTCAACCTCGGCAAGACCGACGCGCGCCCCCGCCTCGATCCGGGATTCGTCGCCGGCACGGCCTGGACCAACCTGCTCGACGACGGCGCTCCCGCCGCGCCCGACGCCGTGCTGCGCCCGATGCAGGTACGCATCGTGGGTACGCACTGAAGTCCTTCCACATCATTGGGCACGAAGACATCCGCCGAAGCACACGCTTCGGCGGCTTGCCCCATGCAGAAACCACTGGATCTTTACGCAACACAGAACGCCTGCCGCAGCGGGAGAGCCTGTGCTTGAGCCCTAGCGTGCCGGCGTCACGATCCATGCGGCGTACGGGGGCAGCGTCGCGCCGTCCAGCGTCGTCGCCTTGGCCAGCGCCGGATCGGTGGCGGCCAGCGTATGCACCGCGCCCTGCACGATGCCGGCCTTGATCCGCTGCGGCTCGCCGCTGAAGTTGACCAGCACGGTGACCGGCGCGGCAGCTTCCCGCCGATAGACCAGCACGTCGGGATCGGTACGGTCGAGGAAGCTCATCGCGCCGTCGCGCAACGCGGGATTCGTACGCCGCAGCGCGATCAGCGTGCGGTACCAGTTGAGCAGCGAGCCGGGTTCGGCCAGCTCGGTCTGCACGTTGACCGTGGCGTGGTTGGGGTTGACCGGCAGCCAGGTCCGCGGATTGCTCGAGAAACCCGCCTGCGGCCCCGGCGTCCACTGCATCGGCGTGCGCTCGCCGTCCCGCCCTTTCTCCTTCGGCCAGCCGGTGATGCCAATCGGGTCGCGCACGTCCTCCTTGCGCGTCGGGGTGGCCGTGGTCATGCCCAGCGGCGCGCCGTAGTAGGTCAGCGCCGCCGCGCGCGAGGTCAGCAGCAGCGTCGCGATGGCCTTGGCCCGCTGCACGTCGTGGCGGCCGTCGCCGAAGCGGTCGATCGAGCGCGGGTTGTCGTGGTTGTCGAACACGATCAGCGGCTGGCCGGGCACGGTCTGCGAATCTTCCAGCGTCTTGCGGAACCAGCCTGCGTCGAACCTGGCGTGAGATCCGAAACCGACCAGCATGTTCATCGGCAGCTGCAACTCGTCGCGCCGCGCGCCGCCGTACCACTTGTCCAGGTCGGCGATGTCCCGCGTGTAGGTCTCGCCGATCAGCACGCGGTGGCCCGGGTACTTGTCCACCATCGCGCGCATACGGCGGATCACGTCGTGCACCTCGGGCAGGTTGTCGCTGTACTTGGACTGCAGGTTCGGATCGCCCTGGGCGTTGGTGCCGGGGAGTTCCGGGTCGTTGCGCAGCCGGGGATCCTCGAACAGCGTGGAGATCGCATCGAGGCGGAAGCCGGCCACGCCGCGGTCCAGCCAGAAGCGCATGGCGCCGAACATCGCCTGCTCGACCGCCGGATTGCGCCAGTTGAGGTCGGGCTGCTGGCGGTAGAAGCGGTGGTAGTAGAACTGCCGGCGGGCGGGCACCCACTCCCATGCGGAGCCGCCGAACACCGACTCCCAGTTGTTCGGCGGTACCTTGCCGTCGTGCTCGAAGCGCTTCTGGAACGGCGTGACGCCCGGCGCGTTCGCGTCGATGCCGTCGTTCCAGACGTACCAGTCGGCCTTCGGATTGTCGCGGGAGCTCGCCGACTCGACGAACCAGGCGTGCTTGTCCGAGGTGTGGTTGAGCACCATGTCGAGGATCACGCGGATATGGTGTTTGCCGGCCTCGCGCAGCAGCGCGTCGAAGTCGGCCAGCGAGCCGTACTGGGGGTCCACCGCCTCGTAGTTGGAGATGTCGTAGCCGAAGTCCACCTGCGGCGAGGGATACATCGGCGCGATCCAGATCGCGTCGACACCCAGTTTCTGCAGGTAGTCCAGATGCTGCGTGATGCCGCGCAGGTCGCCCACGCCGTCGCCATTGCTGTCGCCGAAGCTGCGCGGGTAGATCTCGTAGATCACCGCGTGCTTCCACCACGGGGCCGCCGCCGCATGCGCAGCGGCGACGGCGGAGAGGGACAGGGCGAAGCCCAGGGCGAGGCGTCGGGCGAGCGATGGCATGGCGTGCTTCCTTCGGTGGGCCTCGCCGCATCCTAGAGTGTTTTTGTGCCGACGTCTGCGCAGGGAACGAAGGCGCGCCGTCGTCAGAGCCGGTTTACGATCTCTGCGTGGCCCGCGCCGCGAGCTGTTTGCGCGCAGGCCAAGGAAGAACGGGGAAGTGGACGTATGGACGTCCATATCTTGGAAAGACACGACGGCCCGGCGCTTATAACCAATCGCATGGCCCGCATGCCAAATCGTCATGCCGCCAAGCCTTCAAACCGGCCCGAGGATGCGATTACATCGACGCCGGGCCCGGTGCCTCGCGTCGTGACGCGAGACAAACCGGCAAGCTGCCAGGGATGGCCCCCTCCCCACCCATCCTCCTGGCACAGGGACAGGCACCGCCATCGAATCCCGGCTTGCACCCTGCGCATGGACGCGCCGGGCGGCACACCACGCCATCCCCACCCGAGAGAAACCCGCCCTTGAATCGCCCCGACCTTCCCCGTCTGCGCATTGCCGCCCTTGCCGTGGCCACCCTGCTCGCGCTGGATGCCGCGCCGGCCCTCGGCCAGTCCACCACCGGCAGCATCTTCGGCCAGGTGCCCGATGCCCGTGGAGACAGCGTGCTGATCAAGAGCAGTACCGGCATCAACCGTACCGTGGCGGTGGACAGCCACGGCCATTACAACGCCACGGAACTCCCCCTGGGCACCTATGCGGTATCGCTGCTGCGCGGCGGCGCCGTCGTGGACACGCGCAATGGCATCTCCCTGCGCGTGGGCGCTGGCACCGAAGTGTCGTTCGAGGCGGCCAGGAACCTCGGCGCGGTCCATGTCACGGCCAACGCCACGCCGGCCATCGACGTCACCACCGTCGACTCGCGCACCGTCATCACGTCGCAGGAACTGGCGCGCCTGCCGCTGGCCCGTTCGGCGGAAGCCATCGCCCTGCTGGCCCCCGGCGTGGTCAACAACAGCGGCGGCTACACCGGACCGACCGGCCAGTCGCTGGCGACCTTCGGCGGCTCGTCGGCCAGCGAGAACGCGTATTACATCAACGGCTTCAACACCACCGAACCGCAACGCGGGCTGGGCGGCCTCACCCTGCCCTATGGCGCGATTGAACAGCAGGAGATCTATACCGGCGGCTACAGCGCACAGTACGGGCGCTCGGACGGCGGCGTGATCAACATGGTGGGCAAGCGCGGCACCAACGAATGGCATTTCGGCGCGCAGATATTGTGGGAACCGGAGTTCGCCCAAGCCAACGGCACCAACACTTACTACACCAACGGCCTGCCGGCCTCCCCCGTCGCCGGCAGCCTCTACGATCCGGACAGCAGGGACCGGCAGTGGACGACCACCTATGACGCCTACCTCGGCGGCCCGCTGATCAAGGACAGGCTGTTCCTGTTCCTCGCCGTCGAGGCGTCGAAACAGGAAGGCAACACGCTGAACAACGTGACCAGCGCCTCGCCCTATGTGCGCTACCGCTACGACCTGCCCAAGTGGTACGCCAAGCTGGACTGGAACATCACCGACAGCAACATCCTGGAGGTGACCGCCGCGTCCAACAAGGAAGAGACCTCCGGCACCATCTACAGCTACGACTACAACACGCTGACGCGCGGCGGCCTCATCAACTACGCGGACGACACCAAGACCGGCGGCAACCTGTACACCGCCAAGTTCACCAGCTACGTCACCGACAACCTCACCTTCTCGGCGCTGTACGGCCAGATGAACCAGGCGAACTACGACGTGCCGGCCAACTACGACGGCAGCCTCACCTACGTCACCGGCACCCAGAACCAGAATCCGGCCTACCTCGATGGCGCGTCGCCCATCGGCAACAGCCAGATCACCTCCTCGCTGTACAACCCGAACCGCCATGACACCACCAACAACCTGCGCATCGACCTGAGCTACCAGCTTGGCTCGCACACGCTGACGGCGGGCATCGACAACCAGAATTCGCGCGCCATCGACCAGGGCAGCCAGACTTCCGGGCCGGGCTACTACTGGGACTACGCCTACACCACCACGCCCGCGGCGGCGCTGATTCCCAACCTGGGCGTGGGCGCGCCGGCCGCCTATCCGAACGGCGCCTCGGGCTACTACGCCATCAAGTACGTCGACAGCTCCATCGCCAGCGTGCGCTCGGCGCAACGCGCGCAGTACGTCGAGGACAAGTGGCAGGTCAACGACCGCTGGCTGCTTTCGCTGGGACTGCGCAACGACCAGTTCACCGACTACAACGCCGACGGCCAGCCCTACATCCGCCAGCGCAGCGCACAGTGGGCGCCCCGCCTGGGCTTCAGCTGGGACGTGAACGGCGACGCCAGCTTCAAGGTGTACGGCAACGCCGGCCGCTACTACCTGGGTCTGCCGCTCAATCCCGCGCTGAACGCCGCCGGGGCCTATGTGGCGACCCAGCAGTACTTCACCTATGGCGGCATCGCCGCCGACGGCACGCCCACCAGCCTCACCGCGTTTTCCAGTCCGGTGTCGCCCAACAACACCTACGGCGTGCTGCCCGACCCGAAGACGGTGACGGCGCAGAACATCAAGGCCGAATACCAGGACGAATTCATCCTCGGCTTCGACAAGACCCTCGACGCTTCGTGGACCTACGGCGCCAAGCTCACCCGGCGCGTGCTGCGCAACGGCATCGACGACTATTGCGACGTGACCACCATCGAGGCCAAGGCCGCCGCGCTGGGCTACGACGTCGACGCCACCAACAGCTGCTACCTGATCAACCCGGGGCGCGCCAACACCTTCACCGTGGTGGACACCAGCGGCGCCTACCGCAGCGTCACCCTGTCCAATGCGGAGTTCGGCTTCCCGCCGCTCAAGCGCCAGTACTACGCACTGGAGACCTTCCTGGAGCATCCGTTCGACGGCCGCTGGTACGGCAAGATCGACTACGTGTTCTCGCGCAGCTACGGCGACACCGAGGGCCAACTGCGTTCGGATATCCAGCAGACCGCGGCGTCCACCAGCATCGACTGGGATTTCCCCGCGCTGATGTCCTACAGCAACGGCGCGCAGAGCAACGACCACACGCACCAGATCAAGCTGTTCGGCTACTACCAGTTCACGCCGGAGTGGCTGGCGTCGGGCAACGTGTCGCTGGTCTCGGGCAACCCGCGCAACTGCCTCGGCTTCTACGGCCCGAACCAGACCGATCCGGACGGCTACGGCAGCTTCTACCACTGGTGCGGCGGCCAGCCCTCGCCCCCGGGCACGCACCGCCTGCCATGGAACAAACAGGTGGACGTGGGCGTTACGTACCGCCCGGCCTTCGCCGCGCACAAGCTCGGTCTGTCGCTGAACGTGTTCAACCTGTTCAACTCGCAAGCCATCCTCAACGCCTACCCGTACTACCAGATTTCGCCGAACACACCTGACCCGCTGTACGGCTCCGCGGTAGTACGGCAGCAACCGCGCTTCGTGCGACTGAGCGCCACCTACGACTTCTGAGAGCCTGTTCAAAGGCTCCCCGTAGCCCGCGCCGGGAACTGTTTGCCCGCAGACCAAGGAAGAACGAGGAAATGGACGTCCGTCCACGACCGAGTGATGACGCCGGGATGCGGGCAAACAGACCCGGCCAGTTCAGCCGTCCACTGCAGCCGCCATGCATACCCCGCACCCGGCCGGGGATCCATGGCAAGACGACCCGCAAGGTGGCGCGCCTGCAAGCGCGCCGCCTTGCGGGTCACAAATGATATGTTATAACATTACGTTTTGACCGAAGATGCGCCATGCCACAGGGGCACGATCTATCCAACACACTGTGGGCCAGCATGGCGGTGGCCGCTGCGGCCCTGTCGGCCAGGCTCGTCGTATGGCTGCCGCCGCGCCGGCTCGGGATGTGGCTGCCATGGCTGCAAGCCATTGCGGCCGGCATGCTGCTCGGCGACGCCCTCATGCACATGCTGCCCGAAGCCATGGCGTACGGCCTGGGACCCGGCCAGGCCGGCACGCGCCTGGCGCTGGGCATCTTCTGCCTGCTGTGCGTCGAGTGCGTCATGCGCGCGATGCGCATGCCGGCGGCCACCGCGGTGTTCGCCCGCATGGACCTGGTGGGCGACGCACTCCACCACCTGGTCGATGGCGTGGTGATCGGCGCCAGCTTCGCCATCGACCGCACGCTCGGCTTCATCGTCGCCCTGGCGATCCTGGCGCACGAACTGCCGCGGGAAGCCAGCAACGCCGGAGTGCTGGTCGCCGGCGGCTATGCGCCGCGGCGCGCATACCTGTTGTCGATCGCCACCGCCGCGGCGGTCCCGCTCGGCGCGCTGGGCATCGCGCTGCTCGGCCATTCGCCGCTGCTCCTCGGCAGCAGCCTGGCACTGGCGGCCGGCACGACCATCTACCTGGCGTGCGGCGACGTGCTGCCGGGCCTGTGGGCCGGCATAAGCCGCGGGTACAGCTTCGCGCCGGCGCTCGGCGTCGCGGGCGGCATGGCATTCATGTGGCTGGCCGCCGCGCTGGATCATGGCCACTGACCCATCGCGCGGCGCACTGCCGTCCTCATGCCGCTACTTTGCCGGCCGCCAGGGCCGCCTGCATTCCTGCCGCCGCTATCGCCATACGCGCATCGCCCGGGTGTCCGATCCAGACGGCGCGGCACCGTGCAGGTCGCCGCCATGGCCCAGGCGGCACGCTTTATCCCGATGCACTGTCGACGCCGGACAGCCCTGTCCCGGCCCATGCCGAAACGCGCGGCACGCAGGCGCGGCGGATCAGGCCGGCGGCCCCTGCACCGGATACTGCCGGAAGTAGTTGGCAATGCCGCTCTGCAACGCTTCGGCCAGCTCCTGCTGGTGCGTCTCGGTAACCAGACGGCGGCAATCGTCCGCGTTGCTCATGAAGCCGGTCTCGACCAAGATCGAGGGGATATCCGGCGACTTCAACACCGCGAAGGCCGCCTGATCCACCTGGTGCTGGTGAATGCTCGTCACTTGTTGCAGGTCGTCGATCATCAGGCGGCCCAGATCGAGGCTGGAGGCAATGGTCGCGCCCATCGACATGTCGACCAGCACCTTCGAGAGCATCGGGTCGCGGGTGTACAGCGCGCTGTCGCGCAGCGGCGCGTACCGGTCGGACGCGTTCTCGCTGTCCGCCAGCCAGCGCGCCATGGCCGAGGTGGCGCCATGCTGGGACAGGACCCAGACGGAGGCGCCCTGCGCGCTGGGCGTAGGTGCCGCGTCGGCGTGGATGGACACGAACAGATCCGCCTTCCGCTGATGGGCGATCAGCACGCGGTCGTGCAGCGGGACGAAATGATCGTCGTCCCGGATCAGCGTCGGCCGGAACCGCTCATCGCCGGCCAGCAACCCATGCAGCCGGGTGGCGATGGCCAGGGCCACGCGTTTTTCGTAGACGTTGCTGGCGCTGACGGCGCCGGGATCCCTGCCGCCGTGCCCCGCATCGATGGCGACGATTGCCGGCCGCCGCACATGCTGCGCGGCTACTGCCGCCGCGGGGGAAAGTTGGACGATCAACTGGTATGTCTCCGTCGCAGCGTCGTGGCGCATGGAAGCCTGTGGCCGGATGGCCTGCCGCACGTCCAGCACGACGCGCATGCCGTCATCGTGTGCGCCATGGCGGATGTCCGCCACCGGGGATGCCGCCGTGCCCAGGACCGGTGCGGGCAGATGCGCGCCGACTTGCCCCACATCGACGACGATGCGGGCCGGCGACGACAGCGTGAAGACCCGGTACGGCACCGCATCGGTCACATCGAGCACCAGACGCATGCCGTCGGCGCTGTTCTCTATGCGGCAGCCGGTCACCCGGGCCCGTCCGGCGCGGGTAGCCGCCCAGCCGGGTGCAGTGGACAGCGCAGCCAATGTACCCAGCGCACCCAGAAAGCCTCGGCGGTCCATGAATCCTCCGGCAGCCGCGCATGTTGATTGTTATGTTATAACATATCTTGCACGCCATACTTCAAGTGGATTCCATGAAGAAGATCGTCTCCCTGCCCGGCCATTCATCGGTGTACGCCCATCGCCCCGCGGGACATGCGGCCGTGATGCCGCGTGTTCTGGCCGGCCTCGCCTGCATGCTCGCCGTCGCTCCGGTTGCCGCTCGCCCGAACCTGCCGCCCTCCCATTTCCAGATCGTCGAGAGCGTGCCGGAGGCCACCATCTACGGCGAGCCCGGCGTGCCGCGCACGCAGCCCGTCTGGCTGCAGATGATCCGGCAGGCCAGCCAGCGCATCGACATCGCCGCTTTCTACATCAGCGACCAGCCCGGTAGCCCGCTGAAGCCGGTGCTGGACGCGCTGGCGGCGCGGGCGCGGGCCGGTGTCCCGGTACGCATCCTGATGGATCAGAGCTTCTTCAAGGACAGCGCCGACAGCGTGGACTGGCTGCGCCAGGTGCCCAACATAACGATACGTGTACTGCCCGTGGATACGCTCACCGGCGGCGTGCTGCACGCCAAATACATGGTGGTCGATGGCCGTAGCGTGTTCGTCGGCAGCCAGAACTGGGATTGGCGCGCGCTCAGCCAGATCCACGAGATCGGCGCGCGCATCGACAACCACCGCTTCGCGCAGACCTTCGACGCCGCCTTTGACTTCGACTGGCAACTGGCCGCGAAACCCGACCTGCCAAAGGCCGCCAGGGAAGGAGTGGAGCCGCCGCCGTTCGCTCCCGTCACCGAGCAGGACCCCGTGCTGCTGGACGCCGGCGGCAATGACCCGCTAACCGCCTTCCCCGCGTTCAGTCCGCCATCGCTGATGCCCCGGTGGGTGACGGCGGAGCAGCCCGCGCTGGTACGCATGATCGAAGCCAGCCGGCACGTCCTGCGCATCCAGGTGATGACTCTCTCCGCCCTGCGGCATTACGGCCCCCGGGGCTGGTGGCCGGAGCTCGACACTGCACTGCGCGATGCGGCGGCGCGCGGCGTGCAGGTGCGCATCATCGTGGCCGACTGGGCGCTCCACGAACCGATGCAGTCTTACCTGCAGAGCCTCGCCGCACTGCCCAACATCACCGTCAAGTTCAGCCATCTGCCGCCATCGCCCCGGGGTTTCATCCCGTATGCCCGGGTGGAACACGCCAAGTACGCCGTCGCCGACGACGACAGCGTCTATATCGGCACCGGCAACTGGGAGTGGAGCTACTTCAACAACACGGTGGACGCGTCGGTATTCGTGCATGGCGCCGCGCCGGCGAAAACGCTCATCGCCATCTTCGACCGCGACTGGAACGGCCCCTACGTGACCACGATCAAAACGGGCCAGCACTACCCGCCGCCGCGCACGCACTGAGGCTGGAGCCACGCGCTGTCACCTGGCGGCCACGGCAGGGCAACGCGAGCTGCGCGGAGACCGCAAACAGGCCCTTATGCGTGGGCGGATCTAACTGAGGGGGCTGGTCCGCCTCAGCCGCACTTCGAATACCCGCAATTCAGGCAAGTCTGGCACCCGTCCATCAGCACCAGCGCCTGCGTATTGCACTTGTGGCACAGCGTGGCGCCGGGCGGGAAGCTGCCGTTGGATTCGGCAGCGTCGCTGCCCTCTCCCGCTTTGGCGGGAGAGGGGGAAGAGCTCACGTCAGAGTTTTTTTTTGCGCTGGCCGCCTCGTAGGCGGCGCGCTTCTCGGCGATCAGGGCGCGCTGGCTGTCGCTCATCTCCGGATCGTGGATGAGGCCGATATTCTTCATGTGCTGCTCGATCACCGCGCCGATCTCGGCGACGATGCTGGGCATGTAGACGCCGCCGGCCTTGAAGTAGCCGCCGCGCGGGTCGAACACGGCCTTCAGCTCCTCCACGATGAAGGTGACGTCGCCGCCCTTGCGGAACACGGCGGAGAGGATGCGGGTGAGCGCCACGATCCACTGGAAGTGGTCCATGTTCTTCGAGTTGATGAAGATCTCGAAGGGGCGGCGCTGCTCGTACTTGGTGCCGGCGTTGAGCACGATGTCGTTGATGGTGACGTACAGCGCGTGCTCGAACAGCGGCGACTTGATCTTGAAGGTGGAGCCGATGAGCTGCTCGGGGCGCTCCAGGCTCTCGTGCATCTGGATCACCTCGGCCTGGCGCGGTTCGGCGGCCTTGGCCTGGGGTGCGGGTGCGGCGGCCGGCGCGGCCTTGTCCTCGGGCTTGACGACGTTGTAGCCCTTGATCTTCTTTTCGATCTTGATCGCCATGGCTGGGTGGTCTTCCTGGATGGATGGCGGCGCGCGGCGCGGAGAACACACGGCCGGCCCGGCGCGGAGCCGGGCCGGCCGTGGCGGGACTTACTTCTTGCGGGCGGCCTTCCTGGCGGCGGGTTTCTTCGCCGCCTTGACGCTCGCCTTCTTGCTGGCAGTGGACCTCTTGACCGCCTTGGCGGCCTTCTTCACGGCAGCCTTCTTGGCTGTCTTCTTGGGAGCGGCTTTCTTCGCCGTCTTCTTGCTGCTGACCTTCTTTGCGACCTTCTTGGCGACTTTCTTCGCCTTGCCGGCAACCTTCTTCGCGGCCTTCTTCACCGCCTTCTTCGCGGCGGCGGCTTTCTTCACGACTTTCTTGGCAGCCTTCTTCGCCACCTTCTTGGTGGCGACCTTCTTCGCCGCCGCCTTCTTCACGGCCTTCTTGACCGCCTTCTTCGCGGCAGCCTTCTTCTTGGCCGGAGCCTTCTTCGCTGCCGCCTTCTTGGCAGCGGGCTTCTTCTTGGCGGCAGCCTTCTTCGGAGCGGCCTTCTTCGAAGCGGCTTTCTTCGGAGCAGCCTTCTTCGGCGCTGCCGCCGGTGCGGCCGGCGCAGGCGCCGCGGCAACCGGAGCGGCGATCACCGGCGCCGCGGGGGCGTCCGGCGTGACGGTGTCTTTCACTTCGATTTCGGTATCGATGGACATGCGGGTGTTCCCCTCGGGCGATGATCGTTGCGTGGCGGATGCGGATACGGGTCAGAATTTGCCGTAATACCCTTCCTTCAAGGCATCGAACAGGTTGGCTGCGGTGTGCAGTTCGCCGTCGTATTCCACTTCCTCGTTGCCTCGAAGTTCGATAACGCTACCGTCTTCCAGTTCGAAGTGGTAGAGGGTGTTGGCAAGGTCGGCCTCTTTCACCAGCACGCCCTGGAAAGCAGCCGGGTTGAAACGGAAGGTGGTGCAGCCTTTCAGCCCCTGCTTGTAGGCGTAGAAGTAGATGTCCTTGAAGTCTTCGTAGGGGTAGTCGGTGGGTACGTTGGCGGTCTTGGAGATCGACGAATCGACCCATTTCTGCGCGGCCGCCTGGATGTCCACGTGCTGCTTCGGACCGATGTCGTCGGCGGCCACGAAGTAGTCCGGCAGCTTCGTGCCGGGGTCGTCGGTGAACGGCATCGCGTTTGCGTTGATCAGCGCGCGGTAGGCCAGCAGCTCGTAACTGTAGACCTCGACCTTCTCCTTGGTCTTGCGGCCTTCGCGGATCACGTTGCGCGAGTAGTGGTGGGCGAAGCTGGGCTCGATGCCGTTGCTGGCGTTGTTGGCCAGCGACAACGAGATGGTGCCGGTGGGCGCGATCGAGCTGTGGTGGGTGAAGCGCGCGCCGGTCTCGGCGAGCTGCTCGACCAGGTTCGGCGCCACCTCGGCAACGCGCTGCATGTAGCGGCTGTACTTCGCGTGCAGCACGCGACCGGGGATGGCGTCGCCGACCTTCCAGCCGTCCTTCGCCATTTCCGGGCGGCGACGCAGCATGTCGCCGGTGACGGTGTAGTCCTGGGCGAGGATGGGCGCAACGCCCTTTTCCTTCGCCAGGTCCAGCGCCACTTCCCAGCCGGCCACAGCCATCTCGCGCGAGACGTCCTCGGTGAAGGCCACCGCCTCGGCGCTGCCGTAGCGGTGCTTGAGCATGGTGATGGTGGAGCCGAGGCCGAGGTAACCCATGCCATGGCGACGCTTGCCCATGATCTCGTTGCGCTGCTGCTGCAGCGGCAGGCCGTTGATCTCCACCACGTTGTCCAGCATGCGGGTGAAGATCTTCACCACCTCGCGGTACTCGTCCCAGTCGAAGCGCGCCTTCGGCCCGAACGGGTCGCGCACGAAGGTGGTGAGGTTGACCGAGCCGAGCAGGCAGGAGCCGTAGGGCGGAAGTGGTTGCTCTCCGCACGGGTTGGTGGCGCGGATGTGCTCGCACCACCAGTTGTTGTTCATCTCGTTGACCTTGTCGATCAGGATGAAGCCCGGCTCCGCGTAGTCGTACGTGGAGACCATGATCATGTCCCACAGGTGCCGCGCGCGGATGTGGCCGTAGATCCTGCAGGCGACCAGGCCGTCCGCGCGGTCGATGTAGTTCTCGTGGGTGGGCCACTCGCGCCACACCACTTTCTCGGGATTGTCGAGGTCGACCTCGTCGCGCTCCTTGACGTGCACCGGGAACACCAGCGGCCAGTCCCGGTCGTGCTCCACCGCCTGCATGAAGCCGTCGGTGACCAGCAGGCTGAGGTTGAACTGGCGCAGGCGGCCGTCTTCGCGCTTGGCGCGGATGAATTCCTTCACGTCGGGATGGCTGACGTCGAACGTGCCCATCTGCGCGCCACGGCGGCCACCGGCGGACGACACGGTGAAGCACATCTTGTCGTAGATGTCCATGAAGGACAGCGGGCCGCTGGTGTACGCGCCGGCGCCCGACACGTAGGCGCCGCGCGGACGCAGCGTGGAGAACTCGTAGCCGATGCCGCAGCCGGCCTTCAGCGTGAGGCCGGCCTCGTGCACCTTCTCCAGGATGTCGTCCATCGAGTCGCGGATGGTGCCGGACACGGTGCAGTTGATGGTGGAGGTGGCGGGCTTGTGCTCCAGCGCGCCGGCATTCGAGGTGATGCGGCCGGCGGGGATCGCGCCGCGGCGCAGCGCCCACAGGAAGCGTTCGTTCCAGTGCTCGCGCAGCTCGGGCGTAGCCTCTACCTCGGACAAGGCATGCGCCACGCGTTGCCAGGTGCCGTCGATGTCGGCGTCGACCGGTTCGCCGGCCTTGGTGCGCAGGCGGTACTTCTTGTCCCAGATGTCCTGCGAGGCGGGCTGCAGCGGGATCGCCGCGGCGCCGCCGCGTTGCGATTCCGGACCCGTGACTGGCGCACGCGCTGTGCTCATCGGCTTCCTGACCTCCCAGTGCGGCCTTGCGGCCTTGTCGTTTTTGACTGCTGTCGCTGATCTCGATCCGCGCCGGCGATACCGGTGCCGGAGGCTTGCCGGAGCCGCCCCGCAAGCTGATTCGCCCCACCAGTGCTAGTCCGATCGCCCGCAAGCGGACACAAGATGTTGTGGTTGCGAACAGGAGGCAAGTTACCCCCGGGAAAGTCCGATGTAAAGTGGCGCGAGCGCCCCGGAAGCGCATCGGCCATGGGGAACCACGGCGCCCCGCCGGCAGTCGAAGGCGCGCCGTTTCCGCATTCGACAGGAGGAGTCCGATGGCATCCCGTCACCCGCGTTTTCCACAATGGCTCGCCGGCGCGTTCGTGCTGTCCATCGGCATCGCGCTGCCCGCCGCGAGCCGCGCCGCGATGCCGCCGGCGGCGGACAGCCAGCCGATGCCTTCGCTGGCGCCGATGCTGGCGCACGTGACGCCGGCGGTGGTGAACATCTCCAGCAAGACCCGGGTGCAGGTGCGCGACCCGTACTTCGACGACCCGGTGTTCCGCCAGTTCTTCGGCCTGCCGGCCACCCCGCGCGAGCGGGTGGAACAGAGCCTGGGTTCGGGCGTGATCGTGGACGCGTCCAAGGGCTACATCCTCACCAACAACCACGTGGTGGGCGGCGCCGACGACATCACCGTGACCCTGCAGGATGGCCGCACATACAAGGCGAAACTGGTCGGCACCGACCCCGACACCGACGTGGCAGTGATCCAGATCCAGGCGCCGGACCTGCAGGCACTGCCGCTGGCCGATTCCTCGAAGCTGCGCGTGGGCGACTACGTGGCGGCGGTGGGCGAACCGTTCGGGCTCAGCGAAACGGTGACCTCGGGCATCGTCTCCGCGCTCGGCCGCTCCGGCCTGGGCCCGGAATCGTCGGGCTCGGGGCGCTACCAGAACTTCATCCAGACCGACGCTTCGATCAACCCCGGCAACTCCGGCGGCGCGCTGGTGAACCTGCGTGGCCAGCTGGTGGGCATCAACACCATGATTTTCTCGCCCTCGGGCGGCAACGTGGGCATCGGTTTCGCGATCCCCTCGAACCTCGCCGCCGAGGTCATGCAGCAGCTGATCGCGCACGGCAAGGTGCAGCGCGGCTCGCTGGGCCTGCAGTCGCAGGACATCACCCCGCGCATCGCGCGCATGCTGAACCTGGCGCAGGACAACGGCGTGGTGGTCACCGGCGTCAATGCGGGCTCGCCCGCCGAACAGGCAGGCCTGCAGCCCGGCGACGTCCTCACCACGATCAACGGCAAGCCGCTACGCAGCGTGAACGAGCTGCGCAACACCGAAGGCCTGCTACCGGTGGGCAGCACGGTGAAGCTGGGCGTGCTGCACAACGGCAAGGCGCGGGAAGTGAGTGCCGTGCTGCGCCCGGAGAAGCTCGCCAGCCTCGACGGCGGCCGGCTCGACCCGCGCCTCGCCGGCGTGACCTTCAACGAACTCAGCCAGAGCGAACGCAGCCAGGGCATGTACGGCGTCGCGGTGGGCGCGGTGGCGCCGGGCAGCCGCGCCGCCGCGGCGGGCCTGAGCGAGGGCGACATCGTGATCGGCGTGGGCAGCATGCGCATCACCGGCCTGCGCATGCTGCGCGAACTGGCCGGCGTGCGGCCGCGCCAGCTGGTGCTGGTGGTGGCCGACGCCGACGGCACGCACTACGTGCTGATCCAGTAGGGCGGGCCCTGTGCGCGACAGTCCCGGCTCCGCTCGAAAGGCCGGGGCAACCGCGCACAGGGAAGCGCTGCCGCGCGCCACGGACGGGGTCCGGGCATGACGGAACGCACCCGTACAGGCATACCTGCATCGCACAAGCGCATGGACACGCTTGATGTTTCCTGTTCAGCCCGATGAAATATCCTGCGGGCTTCCACCATCTGTCCGTCGGCCAGGACCACGCGCCGCCGCCCTCGCCACCTTCCGCCATCCATTCCCGTCGGGGTTTTCCGTCATCATGTCCGTTCGTGCTGTCCGTCTGCTGCCTGCCCTCCTGCTCGGCGCCTGCCTCGTTGCGCCCGCCATCGCCAAGACCACCACCCACCATCCCGTCCACAAGACCAGCAGCAAGAGCAAGGGGCCGACGCTGATCTGGCGCGGCGACGTCACCACCGCCCACGGCGTGGTCACGGAAATGGCCAAGCTGTGGCAGCACGACGGCCACGGCCGCATCGAACTGCAGCCGTTCAACACCGCCTCCGGCATCGATGCAGTGGCCAGCGGCACGGCCGACATCGCCGGCAGCGCGCGACCCAGCGACGGCAGCCCCGAGGACAGCCACCTCACCTTCACCCCGGTGGCCTGGGACGGCCTGGTGATGATCACCAACCCGGCCAACCCGGTGCGCAACCTCACCCTGCGCCAGTTGCACGAAATCTATTTCGGCCGCATCACCAACTGGAAGGAAGTCGGTGGCCGGGATGCGCCGATCGACCTGTACTCGGTGTTCAGCCCCAACGACGGCCTGGAATACAGCCTGCGCAGCCTGCTGTTCGGGCGCGGCGACCAGCAGATCTCCGCGCCGCGCCTGTACCTCAACACCAAGGCGCTGGAGGAAGGCATCGCGCTCAATCCGAACGGCCTGGGCCTGTCCACGCTGAGCAACGTGGCCGGCAATCCGAAACTGCGCACGATCCCGATCGACGACGTGGCTCCCACCGTGGCGAACGTCGCCGACGGCAGCTACCCGCTGTACATCCCGCTGTACCTGGTGACCAACCCGAACAGCCCGAAGGCGGCCCAGACCCAGGCCTTCATCGACTTCCTGCAGAGCGACCAGGCCAAGGCGGTGCTGCGCGACCACTCGGTGCTGCCGTACCAGGACGGCATCGCGCTGGTATCGATGAACGAGGCGCGCCGCGACAAGGTCTACGCCGAGTCGACCGCCTCCTCGGCCAAGCCGCCGCTCGCCGCGCCGGGCGCCAGCTATGCCGCGGCCGCCGCCGTGGCGCCGACCTCGGAACGCACGCTGGCCGCCCACACCGCGATGGAACAGCGCAACGCCGACGCCGAAGCGGCCAAGGGCAACACCACCCCGGCTGCCGTCGCCGGCACGTCCAAGACCTACACCGTGGTGAAGGGCGACACGCTGTCCGGCATCGCCAAGAAGCAGGGCGTGACCGTGGCCGATCTCCGCGACTGGAACCACCTGAAGAGCGACAACATCAAGCTCGGCCAGTCGCTGCGCATCGCCAGCAACTGACGTCGTGCCGATCCGCGCCGTCACGCTCGACCTGGACGACACGCTGTGGCCGGTGCTGCCGGCGCTGGAACTGGCCGACCAGGCGGTGGACGACTATCTGCGGACACACTGGCCCGAAGTAGCCCGCGCCTGGCCGATCCCGGCCATGCGCGGACTGCGCGCGCAGGTCGCCGCCGAGCGCCCCGACCTCGCCCATGACTTCACCGCCCAGCGCCGGCTCACCCAGCGACAGGCCTTCGCCGCCTGCGGCATCGCCGACGCGCCGCTGGACACGCTGTGGGAGGTCTACTTCGCCGCGCGCAATGCGGTGCAACCCTGGCCCGACAGCCTGCCCGCACTCGCGCGCATCGCCGCGCGCTGGCCGCTGGCCAGCCTCACCAACGGCAACGCCGATCTCGCCCGTACCGGTGTCGAGGCGCATTTCTCCCGCCACGTCTGCTCGCGCGACGTGGGCGCGGCCAAGCCCGATCCACGCATCTTCCACGCCGCCGCCGCACAGCTCGGCGTGACGCCCGCGGAAATGCTGCACGCCGGCGACGACCCCGAGCTGGACGTGCTCGGCGCGCGCCGCGCCGGCCTGCGCGCGGCCTGGATCAATCGCCACGGCGAGGCGTGGCCCGCCGGACTCGGCGAAGCGCCGGAACTCGCCTTCGGCGACCTCGGCGAACTCGCCGACTGGCTGGAAACCCACGCGGCGGAGTAACCGCGGCGTGACCGCAACGCGGCATCGGCGCATCATTGGCGTTGGCGCGCCATGCGCCGCACGTCCGCACGCCGAAGGAAAACCATGCCCGCCCTGCTCGACCGTTCGTCCGCTCCCCGCCACCTCGTCGCGATCGAGGCCACCGACGCCCGCCGGCTACCCGCCGCGCGCAAGCGGCTGGATCCCGCGCAGCGCCGCTGGCTGGATGCGAACGGCTTCGACGCCAGGCCCGGCAGTTCGATCCTGCTCGCCGATGCGCAGGGCAAGCCGGCGCGCGTGCTGGTGGGCGTGGATGCCGCCGATCCGCTGGCTGCTCTTGCCGCGTTGCCGGCGACCCTGCCCGAAGGCAGCTACCAGCTCGCCGCCGACGGCGTGGCGCTCGATCCCGCGCAGGCTGCGCTGGGCTGGGCGCTGGGCGCCTACCAGTTCAACCGCTACCGCAAGGCGAAGCGCGCACCGGCCACCCTGGCGGTGGACGCCGCCACGCTCGCCGCCGTGCAGCCGCTGGTCGAGGCCACCGCGCTGGTGCGCGACCTGGTCAACACGCCCACCGAGGAAATGGGCCCCGAGCAGTTGGGCGAGGCGGTCAAGCAGCTCGGCAAGACGCACAAGGCGAAGGTGCGCGACTGGATCGGCGACGAGCTGCTGAAGGCGAATTTCCCCACCATCCACGCGGTGGGCCGCGCCAGCCACCGCGAACCGCGGCTGATCGAGCTGAGCTGGGGCAAGGCGGATCACCCGAAACTGGTGATCGTGGGCAAGGGCGTGTGCTTCGACACCGGCGGCCTCGACCTCAAGCCCGCCGACGGCATGCGCTGGATGAAGAAGGACATGGGCGGCGCCGCGCACGCGATCGCGCTGGCCGGCCTGGTGATGCAGGCCAAGCTGCCGGTGCGTCTCACCCTGCTGGTGCCGGCGGTGGAGAATTCCGTCGCCGGCAACGCGCTGCGCCCCGGCGAAGTGGTCGTCACCCGCGCCGGCCACAGCGTGGAGATCGACAACACCGACGCCGAGGGCCGCTTGATCCTGTGCGACGCGCTGGCCTACGGCGCCGAGCAGCAACCCGAACTCATCATCGATTTCGCCACCCTCACCGGCGCCGCGCGCGTGGCGCTGGGTCCCGACCTGCCCGCGCTGTTCGGCAACGACGACGCACTCGCCGATGCCGCACTGACCGCCGGCCGCGCGGTGACCGACCCGCTGTGGCGGCTGCCGCTGTGGCGCCCCTACCGCAAGATGCTCGACTCCTACCTCGCCGACTTCGCCAACGCCGGCCCTTCGCGCCACGCCGGCGCGATCACTGCTGCGCTCTATCTCGAACGCTTCGTGCCCGATGGTCTGCCATGGCTGCATCTGGATACCTATGCCTGGAACGATGCCGACCGCCCGGGGCGGCCGCGCGGCGGCGAGGCAATGGGGCTGCGGGCGATGTTTGCGCTGTTGCAGCAGCGCTACGGGAAGAGGTAAGCCCCTTGGAGCCTGCCTTTGCAGAAGCAAACGCTGCCAGTCGCGCAGGCGCTGAGCCGCGCACTACCACCTGACGGCCACGGCAAGGCAACGCGGGCCACGACGCGACAACCAAGCATGCGGATCACCTGGCTTCGGCGCGCTCTTTCGCCAGCCGCGCGTCCAGGTTTTTCTCTGCGGTGGCGGCGTAGTCGCGGCAGGCCTGGGGATTCACCAGCGGGGTCGCATCCGTCGGCGACCTGCGCCTCGCCACCTTTTCCCAGAAGTCGCTGGCGTCTGGGTGCGGGGTGAGCAGGATGTCGCAAGGCAAGGCGGCCACGGTGGCGATGGCCTTGCGGAAATCGGCCACGTAGGCGGGATGGTCGATGAAGCGGTAAGCCGGCGCGGCGATGGCGCTGAGACTGTCGGCATAGGCGATGCGCAGGCAGCGCCGGCCTTCGCACGAAGTCCAGGTCCACGAGGTGCTGCCCGGCGTATGGCCGGGCGTGTAGTGCGCGGTGACCGCCACGCGGCCGAGCTGCAGGGTTTCGCCGTCGCGCACCACATGCACGTTTTTCACGGGCGCGTATTGGGGAGCCGAGCCGTATTGCGGGTCGGCACGGTAGGCTCCGCCCAGCTCCAGCTCGCGTGCGCCGGCAGCGCTTGCGAATACCTGCGCGCCGCTGGCGGCCTGCAGCGCGACGATGCCGCCGGCGTGGTCGCCGTGGGCATGCGAATTGAGGATCCACTTCACCTCGCGCACCCGGAAACCGAGCTCGCGGATATGCGCCTCGATCTGCGCCGCGGATTCGGGCAGGTCGCCGTCGAACAGCGCCAGGCCCTGCCCTGTATCCAGCAGGATCGAGGACAGGCCATGCGGCCCCACGTACCAGGTGTTGCCGTAGATGCGGAACGGTTTCTGCGGCGCGTTCCATTGGTTGTGGGCGATGCCCTTCGGAGGCTCTGCGTGGGCGACTGGCAGGATCAGGCCCAGCGCCAGGGCGGCGCTGGTCAGCAGACGCAAGGACATGGAAAGGTTCCGTGGAAGCGGATGCGCAGCATCGCCGCCGCGGCGGGCCCGCCGCTGGCGCGTTCCTGGCATTTTGCCGATGGCGATCAGCGGTCCGGGGACGCCCGCCGACGCCACGCCAACAGCAGCAGGCCCGCGCCCAGTGCCGCCAGCAATACGGCCAGGATGCGTCGCGGCCAGACCCACGCAGGTTGCGCCGCCATGTCGGGACGCATGTCGAGCAGCGGGCTGTCGCCCACGTTCACTTCGTAGCCCTTGCCGTCATCCGCGTTCGGTACCGCCACCAGGCGGTCGCCGTCGACTCGGGCGATCACCGTCACCTCCTGCAGCGGCACTGCGCTCCAGCTCACGCGCAGGTCGCCAAGGCGCGGGGCGCCGGGCGCGGCGCTGGTCACCAGCGCGCCGTCATGCAGGGAAAAACTGGCCGCGAGGTTCGCCGGCAACGCCTTCGCATCGGGCGCGACGGACTCGCTGCCCGGTAGTGCGTGCAGCAGTGCGGCATCCAGCTTGTAGCCGCCAAGCTCCACGCTGCCGGCATCGAAGCGCCTGGCGGCGATCGGGAACGGCCCGGGGTTGGCGTGGCCGCCAGGCTGCGCGAAACGGCTGGAATCCTGCGGCGTATCGGCCCAGTCCAGCTCGTAGGTCGCGTTGCCGCCCAGGCGCAGCTCGCGCCACTGGAACATCTGCACATGGCGGGTCAGCACCGGCGTGCCGGCCTGCTGGTTGAAGTCCGGATCGTAGGGCGACACCACCACCCGCGGCGTGCCGCTGATGCGCACCATCCGCCCTTGCAGGCCGGGCTGCGGCTCCATCGCGTGGCCGAGATCGACCACTGCGCCGCCATGCTGTCCCAGCGCGGCGCGGTAGCCGACCAGGCCGTGCTCGGTCCACGCCGCCAGCGCGATGCCCAGCGCCAGCAGCAGCAGGCCGAGGGCGATGGCCGACGGGCCGCGTGGCACGGCGCCGCCGCGCATCAGCCCAGGCTCCCGCGCAGTTCGGGCAACTCGTCCGCGCAGCCGTAGCGGCCGCGTTCGTCGCGCTGCACGCGCGCCGCGGCGCAGGCGTGGTCGTGGGTGAAGAACAACCGCACGCCGCGCGCCAGCTTGTCGTCGAGGAAGGCGCGCTTCTCGTCGATCAGCTTCTCGGGGTAGCGGTCGTAGCCCATGGTGATCGGCAGGTGCACCCAGGCGCGGCCGGGAATCAGGTCGGCGCAGAACACCACGCCGCCCACCTCGGCCAGCATCAGGCCCGGCGTGTGGCCGTCCGAATAGCTGAAGCGCACCGCCTCGCCCAGCGCCGCCGAATGTTCGCCTTCGACCAGCTCCAGCCGGCCGCTGTCCTTGAGCAGTTGCGGTAGCTCGGGAATGAACGAGGCGCGGTCGCGCGGATGCGGCTTGAGCGCACGCTGCCAGTGCGCCGCGCCCACGACATAGGCGGCGTTGGGGAACAGCAACCGCGGCGGCTGGCCCTGCTCCCACGTCGCCAGCAGGCCGCCGGCATGGTCGAAGTGCAGGTGCGACAGCACCACCGCGTGGATGTCCTCGTGCGTCAGCCCTGCTTCGGCCAGCGAATCCAGCAGCACGTGGCGATCCTCGACCACGCCGTAGCGTTCGCGCAGCGCCGGCTCGAAGAACGCGCCGATGCCGGTCTCGAACAGCACGTTGCGGCCGGGCACGCCGTTCACCGCGAGCCCCTTCACCAGCAGGCAGCGGCAGGCCAGCGGAATACGGTTCTGCCCGTCCGGCGCGATCCAGCGCGACCACATCGCCTTGGGGGCATTGCCGAACATGGCGCCGCCATCCAACTGCTGCGAATTGCCGAGTAGCGAGAAGAATTCCATGAGCCAGACCTGCCGATCGCCCGCGTTGTTCAAAACATCCGTGCCTCGCCCCTGTACCGTTCGCGCTGAGCGTAGCCTGCGAACGTAGGCGAAGTCGAAGTGCCCCTTCGACTTCCTCGCTCCTCAAAACACAGCCATCCATGGCCGCTCCCCGCGTCGGCGCTTCGCGCCTACGCTCAGGATGAACGTCACTCCGGTTACTCCACCTTGCCCAGCCCCGACGGCCGGCGCGGATCGCTGGCGGCGTCGAGCTTGTTGTCGCGGTGGTCCCAGGTGACCACGTTCATGAAACCCCAGGCTTCGCGCGGCTTCAGCGTATAGCCCATCTTCGCGAGTTCCGCGCTGGTGGCGGCGTCGAACACGCCGTCCTCCACATCGATCACGTCGGGCAGGAACTGGTGGTGGTAGCGCTTGTCCGCCACGATCTGCTGCGCGCTCTGGCCGTCGATGAAATGCAGGATGCCTTCCAGCACCTGGGTGATGATGGTGGAGCCGCCGGGCGAACCGATCACCACGCTGCGGTCCTTGCCGATCACGATGCTGGGCGACATCGAGGACAACATGCGCTTGCCGCCCACCGGCGCGTTCGCCTTGCTGCCGAGCAGGCCATAGACGTTCGGCTTGTCCGGCACCAGCGCGAAGTCGTCCATCTCGTCGTTGAGCAGCACGCCGGTGCCCTTGGCGACGAAGGTGGAGCCGAGGATGTAGTTCACGGTGGAGGTGATCCCCACCATGTTGCCGTCCTGGTCGATGATCGAGAAATGCGTGGTGTGCATGCCCGGATCGTGCGCCGGCCCGTGCGGCAGCATCGACGAGGGCGTGGCCCGGTCGGGCAGGATGCTCTGGCGCAGGCCGTCGGCGTAGTACGGCGACAGCAGCATGTCCAGCGGCATCTTCACGAAGTCGGGATCGCCGAGGTAGTCGTTGTGGTCGCGGAACGCGCGGCGCATCGCCTCGACGATGTAGTGCACGCGGTGCGCCCGGTCCATCTTCGAGAGGTCGTAGCCGCGCAGGATGTTGAGGATCTCGGCGATCGCCACGCCGCCCGAGGACGGTGGCGGCGCGGTGACGATCCGGTAGCCCTGGTAGTCGACGGTGATCGGCGTGCGTTCCTTGGCGCGGTAGTTCGCCAGGTCCTGCAGCGTCCAGTTGCCGCCGGCGGCGCGCACCGCGTCGACCAGCTTCTGCGCCAGCTCGCCGTGATAGAAGCCGGCGTCGCCCTTTTCGGCGATCAGTTCCAGCGTTCGCGCCTGCTCCGGATCGCGCCAGACCTCGCCCGCCACCGGCGGCTTGCCGCCGGGCAGGAACTTGGCCGCGGAGGCGGGCCAGCGCTCGAGGTTCTTCTGCTCGTCCTTGATCGATGCCAGCAGGCGCGGGTCGGGCTTGAAACCGTCGCGGGCGATGCGTATCGCCGGCGCCAGCGATGCGCTGAGCGGCAGCCTGCCGAACTTTCTCGCCAGCAGCACCAGGCCGGCGGGCTCGCCGGGAATGCCGGCGGAGAGCGGCCCCTTCAGCGCCGTGTCGCGGTTCGGCGTGCCGTCGGGGTTGAGGTAATCCTTGGGGTTCACCGCCATCGGCGCCATTTCGCGCGCGTCGATGAACACGTTGCGGTTGCCTTGCGCGATATGCAGCGTGGCCATGAAGCCGCCGCCGAGGCCGGAGCTTTCCGGCTCCACCACCGACAGCGTGGAAGCCACCGCCACCGCCGCATCGAACGCGTTGCCGCCCTTGACCAGCACCTCGAAACCGGCGTTGGTGGCAAGGAAGTTCGCGCTGGCGATGCCGGCGTGGCCGGGGCGCTGCGCCACCGGCGCGGCGGCAGCGGCCGGCGCGGTCTTCGGCGTGCCGTCGGCGGCGAAGGCTGCGCCACCACCGGCCAGCAGCAGGCCCAGCAGCAGCGCGCGGCCGTGCATCCGGAACTTCATGCAGCGGACTCCTTGGCCATGAGGTGGCGGTACTTGAGTTCGAGCGCTTCGTGCGATTCGATGCGCTCGGGATCGACGATGATGCATTCGACCGGGCACACCTCCACGCACTGCGGCTCGTCGTGGTGACCCACGCACTCGGTGCACAGCGCCGGGTCGATCACGTAGTACTCCTCGCCCAGCGAGATCGCCTTGTTCGGGCAGACCGGCTCGCAGACATCGCAGTTGACGCAGGTATCGAGGATCTTCAGGGACATCGGTTCACGCCGCGCGACGGGAAACGGGGGCCTTGCGCCCCCGCCGCCCGCCGCGCTCTTCGATCACATCTGCACGAAACGGAAGGTGGCGCCGGTGGGGTTGACCACGTCCGCCACGCGCTGCTCGTCGGCCTTGTCGCCGATGAACACCACGATCACGCCCTTGAAGGTGCCGGGCTTGGCATCCTTGAACGCGGTCACGACCAGGTCGGCGGTGGTGGCCGACACCGGGCCGGCAAAGGCCATCAGGTTGCCCGGCAGCACGCCGCGGGCCACCGCATCCTGCACGTTCTGCAGCTGGCGGTCGTTCTGCGCCTTGTCGTCGTCGGTCTGGCCCGGGGTCACCAGGTAGGCGTACGGCTGCTGTGCGGCCATGCCCTGCAGGTTCTTCTGCACCAGCTGGCCGAGATAGGCGTTCCAGCCCTTGGCGTCGTTGATGTCGGTGGGCCTGCTGATCGCCTTGGCCTGCTGCGAGGCCTGCTGGTCCTGGTCCGAGCCCTGCTGCGAGCAGCCGCCCAGGACGAGGCCGGCGGTCAGCGCGATGGCGGCGATGAGAGCGAACTTACGCATGATGGTCACCTTCTGTTTCGGGTTGCTTGGGGAGGCCGCTGCTGCGGCCCTTGTGCCAGCGCTGACGCATGGCCTGTTGCACCGCCGGATGCACGAAACCGGAGATATCGCCGCCGAGACGGCCGATCTCGCGCACCAGCGACGAGGAAATGAAACTGTATTGCTCCGCCGGCGTGAGAAACAGCGTTTCCGCCTGCGGGATCAGATGCCGGTTCATGCTCGCCAGCTGGAATTCGTACTCGAAGTCCGATACCGCGCGCAGGCCGCGGATGATCACGCCGGCGCCGATCTCGGCCACGAAGTCGGCCAGCAGGCTGTCGAAGCCGCGCACCTCCACGTTGCGCAGGTCGGCCAGCGCGAGACGCGCCAGGGCGATCCGCTCGTTGATGCTGAAGCCGGGCCCCTTGCCCTTGTTCGGGCTTTCGGCCACAGCCACCACTACCCGGTCGAACAGCGGCGCGGCACGTGCCACCAGGTCGGCATGACCGTTGGTGATCGGGTCGAAGGTGCCCGGATACACGGCCAGGCGGGGATTGCCGGAGGGTTTGTTCACGAAAGGCGGGAACGGCAGCGGAAACCGGCACTAGCTTAACGGAAGCGCGCGCCGGTAGAGCGCAAAACGCACTTCGCCGGCGCTCCCCTCGCGATGCAGCGACCAGCTGGCCGGCACTCCCGGCGCCGGTCCGCGCGGCGACTCCACATAGATCCACGCCTGGCCGGCCAGCCAGCCGCCCAGCTCCATGCGCTCGGCCAGCACGCTCCACAGGCCCAGCGCGAACGGCGGATCGAGGAACACCAGGTCGAACGGCCGCGCCGCGCCGCCCAGGAAACCCTGTGCATCGAGCGCCACCACCTCGCCGCCCACGACCTTGAGCCGGGCCAGGTTGTCGCGCAGCGCCTGCACCGGCCGCGCCGCCGGCTCGACGAAGCAGGCGCTGGCCGCGCCGCGAGACAACGCCTCGATGCCCAGTGCACCGGTGCCTGCGCACAGATCCAGCACGCGGGCGCCTTCGATCATCGGCGCCAGCCAGTTGAACAGGGTCTCGCGCACCCGCTCCGGCGTGGGCCGCAGGCCGGGCAACTCCGGCACTTCCAGCCGCGAATTGCGCAGGCGGCCGCCGATGATGCGGATACGCCCGCTCATGCGGCTTGCCTTAGAGCCTGTTCATGCTCAGCGGCCGGTACGGGTGGGGGTGTTAGCATGCCGCCCATTGTCTTTGAATCGCCCCCGCAATGCTCAAGTTCTGGAAGAAGAAGCCCGCCGACACCCCACCTGCGCCGCCTGCCGAGGCGCCAGACGCACACCCGCCGCAGGAAGCGGCGATGCCGGCGCCGGCACCTGTTGAAGCCCCCGCTGCCCCGGCCCCCGAACCCGCCCCCGAGCCGGCCGAAGCGGCGCCGGCGAGGCGCAGCTGGCGCGAGCGCCTCGCCGGCAGCGCGCTGGGCCGCGGCCTGGGCAATCTGTTCCAGCGCAACCCCAAGCTCGACGACGACCTGCTGGACGAGCTGGAAACCACCCTGATCACCGCCGACGTGGGCGTGGAAGCCAGCACCGCGCTGGTGGAAGACCTGCGCAGTCGCATGCACAAGCGCGAGTTCGCCGACGCCGCGGCCTTGCGCGAGGCGCTGCGCCAGGCCCTGGTCGCCCTGCTCGCGCCAGTGCAGCAAGCGCTGCAGCCGGCCGGCCGCAAGCCCTTCGTGGTGCTCACCGTGGGCATCAACGGCGTGGGCAAGACCACCACCATCGGAAAGCTCGCGCGCCGCTGGCGCGACGAGGGCCGCAGCGTGCTGCTGGCCGCCGGCGACACCTTCCGCGCCGCCGCCGTCGAGCAACTCAAGACCTGGGGCGAACGCAACCAGGTGCCGGTGATTTCGCAGGGCCAGGACGCCGACGCCGCCAGCGTGATCTTCGACGCGCTGCAGGCCGCGCGCTCGCGCGGCGCCGACGTGCTGGTGGCCGACACCGCCGGGCGCCTGCACACCCAGGGCGGCCTGATGGACGAACTCGGCAAGATCGCCCGCGTGCTGAAGAAGCTCGACCCCGAGGCTCCGCACGAGGTGCTGATGGTGATCGACGGCACCACCGGCCAGAACGCGGTGAGCCAGGTGCGCCAGTTCCGCCAGATCGTCGGCGTCACCGGCCTGGTGGTCACCAAGCTCGATGGCACCGCCAAGGGTGGCGTGGTGTTCGCGCTGGCGCGCGAATTCGGCCTGCCGATCCGCTTCGTGGGCCTGGGCGAAACCGCCACCGACCTGCGCGCGTTCGACGCCGCCGCCTTCGTCGACGGACTGCTCCCGCCCGGCCATGGCTGAGCGCCGGCGAGCACGGAGCTGAGGTGACGCGCGGGCTGCGACGGCTGCTGATCGGCGCGGGCGCACTGGTGCTCGCCGCGCTGCTGGCCGTGCTGGTCGCGGTCTACCTGCTGCTGCAGCCGGACCGCTTCACCGCGATGCTACAGGAGCAGGCGAGCGAGGCCGGGCTGGTACTGAATCTCGACAACCCCGCCCGCCCCACCCTGTTCCCGCGGCCGGCACTGGAACTCAACGGCATCACGCTCAGCGCCGAAGGCGCGGACAGCGCCATCCTGCTGGCCACGCGCGGCCGGCTGGTGCTGCCGTGGCGCACCCTGCTCGGCGGCCCCGTCGCGATCGCGCAGATGGAGGTGGATGCGCCGCGGGTGGACCTGGACGCGCTGCAGGACTGGCTCGCCACGCTGCCGCCGCGGCCGGCCAACACTCCGCCGGTGATCCCGCGCATCGATGCCGGCATCAGCATCGAACACGGCAGCGTGGTGAGCGGCGACCAGCTGCTGCTCGACAACGTGATGCTCACCGCGGGCACGCTGGCGCCCGGCCAGCCGTTCCCGCTCGACCTGTCGGCCACCACGGCCGCGGGCGCGCCGTTGCAGCTGCGGCTCACCGCCATCCCGCGCATGCAGGGCAGCGCACTGCAACTGGACGATATCCAGCTGCACCTGTCGCAGGGCAGCGGCAGCACGCTCGCGCTCAGCGGCAACGCCCGCTGGCATGGCGCGGCGGACGCGTCGGCGCAGCTGGGAGGCAAGCTCGACCAGGCCGACGCGGGCAGCTACGCGATCACGCTCACGCTCGCGCCGGCCAACCAGACCGATCCGCTGCTGCTGCGGCTCAGGCTGGACGGCCCGGACAACCACGCCGACCTGCGCCTGCCGCCGCTGGCGCTGGCGCGCTGGTGGAACGCGCTCGACGCGCCGGCCGGCCAGCAATCCGGGCCGCAGCCCGGCATGCCGCCCGCCAGCGGCACGCTGCAACTGGCGAAACTGCGGCTCGGCAGCCTCGCCATCGAGGGGCTCAGCGTGCAGGCTGGTACCGCGGCGCCCGTCCCTGCCGGCACGGCGGCAAAACCTGCCGCACCGACCAAGCCCGACACTGGCGGCAAGGCGAAGTGATGCCGTTCGCCGCCGACCTGCTGGCCTGGTTCGACCGCCACGGCCGCCACGACCTGCCCTGGCAACACCCGCGCGACGCCTATCGCGTCTGGTTGTCGGAAATCATGCTGCAGCAGACCCAGGTCGCCACCGTGGCCGGCTACTTCGAGCGCTTCGTCGCCGCGCTGCCCGACCTGCGCGCGCTCGCCGCCGCCCCCGAGGACCAGGTGCTGGCGTTGTGGTCGGGGCTGGGCTACTACCGCCGCGCGCGCTTCCTGCACCGCGCCGCGCAACTATGCGTGGAACGCCACGGCGGCGAACTCCCGCGCGACTTCGACGCGCTCGCCGCGCTGCCCGGCATCGGCCGCTCCACCGCAGGCGCGATCCTGGCGCAGGCGTACGGCCTGCGTTTCCCCATCCTCGACGGCAACGTCAAGCGCGTGCTCACGCGCTACCACGGCATCCACGGCCACCCGGGCGGGAGCGCGGTGGAAAAGCAGCTGTGGCGGCACGCCGACGCACACACCCCCGCCGCACGCGTCGCCGACTACACCCAGGCGATCATGGATCTTGGCGCCACCGTGTGCACGCGCGCGCGGCCACGCTGCGAGGCCTGCCCGCTGGCCAGGGGTTGCATCGCCTGGCGCGACGGCCTCGTCGCGCAACTGCCGTCCGCAAAGCCGGCGAAAACCACGCCCACGCGCGCCACCGTGATGCTGATCCTGCGCGACGCGCGCGGCCGCGTACTTCTGGAACGGCGCGGCCCGCAAGGCGTGTGGTCCGGCCTGTGGAGCCTGCCCGAAGCCGCCGGCATCGACGACGCCTGGCGGCGCGCGCGGCACCATGCACGCATCGACGACGCGGTCCCGCTGGCGCCGTTCGTGCACGTGTTCAGCCACTACAAGCTGCACATCAAGCCGCTGCTGTTCGACGGCGCGGCAGCCGCCGGCGGGATCGCCGATAATCCCGGCCTGCGCTGGTGCGACGCCACCGAGCAGGCCGCGCTCGGCCTGCCCGCGCCCGTGCGCAAGCTGCTGCAACAGATCGAAGGAACCACTGCATGAGCCGCACCATCCACTGCATCAAGCTCGGCATCGACGCCGAGGGCCTCGACTTCGCGCCCTGGCCCGGCCCGCTGGGCCAGCGCATCTACGCCGAGATCTCCAAGCCCGCGTGGCAGCAGTGGCTGGCCCACCAGACCATGCTGATCAACGAATACCGGCTCAACCCGCTCGATCCGAAGGCGCGCAAGTACCTCGGCGAGCAGATGGAGAAATTCCTGTTCGGCGGCGAGGTCGACCAGGCCACCGGCTTCACCCCGCCCGACCCGCAGTCTTGACGAAAACCCGCGCATTCGGTCTAATGCGCGGCTCCACGCCACGCCGACGAGCCACCGCGCCCGTCCTGCTGGCGAGACTCATGGCCGGGTAGCTCAGTTGGTAGAGCAGGGGATTGAAAATCCCCGTGTCGGCGGTTCGATTCCGTCCCCGGCCACCATTGATTCCAGCGATTCAGCCCGCCCAGCCGAGCGGGCTTTTTCGTTTGCGGGAACGCCATGAGAGACAGGCTGCGTGGGCCGTCTTGCCCTTGCGCCCCACCACGCCACGATTGCCCACTTCCTCACGCCGCGCACGCACGGGGCGCCGAGCTATGAAGCCGCGGCGAGCAGCCTCAGAGAGGCTCAATCGTGTGCAGATCCGGTGCGGCACGCCCTTCCCCAGCAGCTGCGCCGCTTGGGAAGGAGGGCCGGGGAATCCCGTGACTACCGGAGATGCGACGCGGACGGGCCATGGGACGAGGCCCTTTTCCGCGGGACGCCCCCGCCGGGATGACCGCGGCGGAAAGCGCGGATGCCTGGTCGTTCACCAGCGATAGCGCGCGGAGACCGTGATCTCGCGCGGATAGCCGTAATAGCACCACGCGGCGCTCTGGCAGGCCGAGATATAGCCGCGGTCGAACAGGTTGGCCGCGGTGACCTGGAAGCGCCAGCTCTGCATGTCGTAATGCGCATGGGCGTCGAACAGCGTGTAGCCGCCGGTGCGGAACTGGTTGAAGGTGTCGCCGTAGTGCTCGCCGATGAAGCGCGTGCCGCCGCCGAAGCCGAACCCGGCCAGCGCGCCTTCGTGCACGTCGTAGTCGGCCGACAGCGAGGCCTGTTGCTTGGGCACCAGCGGCACCTGCTTGCCCAGCGAGGCGTCGTTGGCGCGCGTCACCTTGGCGTCGGTATAGGCGTAGGACGCGGTCAGGTTCAGGTGCTCGGTGAGCGCGACGTTCGCTTCCAGTTCGGCGCCGCGCGTGCGCACCTGGCCCTGCTGCAGCTCGAAGAAGAGGTGGTCGGGGTCCACCGTGAGCGCGTTCTTCTCGGTGAGCTGGTACACGGCGCCGGTGATGAGCGTATGGCCGTCGGGCGTCTGGTATTTCAGGCCGGCTTCGTACTGGTCGCCGGTGATCGGCTTGTAGGCGCTGCCGTCGAAGGTGGTGCCGACCGTAGTCTTGAACGAGTGCGAATAAGCGACATACGGCACCAGGCCGATATCGGTGGTGTAGTTGACGCCGAGGCGGCCGGAGAAGGCATCGTTGTCCTGCCGTTGCTGGGTGCCGCCGATCAGGTCGTCCACGTGGTTGCTCACCCAGTCTTCGCGGCCGCTGGCGGTGATGCCCCACTTGCCGAGGGTGATCTGGTCCTGCACGTAGGCGCCCAGCTGCTGCAGCGTGCTGTCGGTGTGGTACGTGTAGGGGCACGGGGCCAGGGCCTGCCCGTAGACCGGATCGAAGATGTTGATCGACGGCGCCGAGCAGAAGCCCGACTTGTAGTCTTCGTGGTTGTGCTGGTAGTCCACGCCCATCAGCACGTCGTGCTGCACGCTGCCCTGGTCGAATTTGGCTTCGAGCTGGTTGTCCACGGCGAACACGTTGTTGTGGTCCACCAGCGGATAGTTGTAACGGTCGAGCGTGTAGTTGTCGGGTTCCAGGTCCAGGGCGAAGACGCCGCGGTGATCCACCTTGTCGTTCTGCAGGCGCAGGTCCTGGCGGAACGACCATACGTCGTCGAAGCGGTGCTTGAAGGCGTAGCCGAAGGATTCGTCGGTTTTCAGGTAGTGGTCGTAGCCCGGCTCGCCGGGGTTCACGTCGCGCGGGATCTGGCCGTAGGGATTCGGCAGCAGCGTGCCGACTTCCGGCAGGAAGCCGCCCACGCCGTCGGAGATGGCGCGCTGGTAGCGCGGCAGCAGGGTGAGCGAGGTGTCGTCGTCCGGTTGCCAGGTGAGGCTGGGCGCGAAGTAGTAGCGGTCGTCGGTCGAATGCCTGATGTTGGAATCGCCCTTGCGCGCCAGCGCCACCATGCGCCACAGCCAGTGGCCCTCGGCGTCGAGTTCGCCGCCGGTGTCGCCGGCCAGCTGCTTCTGGCCGAAGCTGCCCACGGTGGCGACAATTTCGTGCGGCGCGTCCAGGCTCGGGCGCTTGCTGATCATGTCGATCATGCCGCCCGGCGGCTGCTGGCCGTACATGGCCGAGGACGGGCCCTTGTCCACCTCGATGCGCTCCAGGCCGTAGGGCTCGATGCGCGAATCGGCCGTCCACGAGCCGTCGGGCAGCGGCAGGCCGTCGAGGAACTTCGCAGGATCGTAGCCGCGCACCAGCATCCAGTCGCTGCGCGGATCGGCGCCGTAGGCGCCGCCCACCACGCCGGCGCTGTAACGCACGGCCTCGTCCAGGCCCTGCATGCCGTACAGCGCCATGCGATCCGGCGTGATGACGATCACCGACTGCGGAATCGCCACCACCGGCGTGGCGGTCTTGGTGGTGGAGTAGACGACCTTGACTGCGCCCAGGGTCGTGGCGTTCTTCGTATCGGTCTTGTCTGCGCCGGGGGACGCCGGCGCAGTCTGGGCCGCCTGGTCGGCGGCGAAGGCAGGTGCGGCAAGCGCAAGCGAGATCGCAACCAGAAGCGCACTTCTGGAGAAGGTGGCAGGCATGTGTGTTGACCCTGTAGGGAGGAGTGTCGTGGCGTGCTGCCTTGCAGCACTAGATAGCGAATATGGTAATGATTCGCATTTGCCAGTCAACTTTTCGTGTTGCGGCAGCACGTCGCACGACGATTGCACCCAGGCATCGTTCGGCCGGCCGTGGCACGGTGCACGATCTATGCGGCCTGTTCCTCCGCCGGCACTTGGCGACAGGTATCCGTCGGCTGCCGCGGCAGTGGCTGGCCGCCCCGGTATCGACCTTGCCCGGGTGCTCCCGGGCCGGCCAGCCTCCGGCCCATGCAACTTGCGCATGGCGCGAAACACATGCGCCTGCAACAGGCCACGCGCAATCCCGCGGACCCTGGTCCACTTCAGGCCGCACCGGATGCCAGCAACGGCGCATCTGGACAAACAGTCCGCCCGCAACGACGCGCGGCACGGTTGCCACCGTGCGGTCACCTGCCGATCACCGGCAAGCCATGCGCGCCGGCCAGACTGCATCCATCGCCCCACGTGGATCCTGGTCATGCCGGCGCAGTACGTCGCACCCTCGAAGTTCGGCTTGTTCCGCATCGTGCGGCACGGACGGCGCTGGCGCAGCCTGCTGGAGGATTGCGAGCTGGCGCGGCACGAGGACGTGGCCGCGGCGCTGGCGTACCTGCATGCGAGCTGCCCGCGCGCGCGCCTGCCGGCGGCACTGGAGGATTGGCGCTATCTGGCGGGACCGCCGGCACGGCTGGCGCAGGCCTGCGCTAACGACGGGGACTGGCTGCTGGCCGGTTGAGCCGCCCCCGCTCAGGCGGCCGTTGCCGGCGTGGCGCCGTCCACTGAAAGGCGATCGAGCATGCCGCGCGCCATTTCGTGTTCGCCCGACACCACCAGGTCGGCGCCCTGCTCGCGCAGGTGCGTGGCGGCGGCGCCGGAACCGGCGAGCGCGTAGATCGGCAATCGCGGGTTGATCCGGCGCGCCACGCGCACGATCTCGCCGGCCTCGAACGCGTCCGGCGCAGTCACCAGCAGGGCGCGGGCGGCGCCGAGGTTGGCCGCGGCGAGTGCCTCGTCGCGCGCGGCGTGGCCGGAGATCGTGCGGATGCCCTGCGCGCGCAACGCCTCGATGCGCCCGGGTTCCATTTCCATCACCAGCAGCGCGCAGCCGCGGCGCCGCAATTCGCCGCAGATCAGGCTCCCCACCCGGCCATGCCCCACCACCACCACGTGGCCGGCTAGGTCGTCGGCCTGCTCCGGCACCGGCTCGTCGATGGCGACGGGCACGGCCTCCATCGCCGCCCGTGCCGCCTCGCGCGCATCCAGCCACGGCTTGGCGCGGTCGAACAGCTTGAACAGCAGCGGATTCAGCAGGATCGATACGATCGCCGCGGCCAGCAGCACGTCCTGCGCTTCCTTCGACACCATCTGCTGCGCCACGCCCACGCCGATCAGGATGAAGGAGAACTCGCCGATCTGCGCCAGGCTCACCGCGATGGTGAGCGCGGTGCGCAGCGGCCGTCGCGACGCCAGCACGATGAGCAGCGCCGCCAGCGACTTGCCCAGCACGATGATCGCCAGCGCGGCCAGCACCACCAGCGGCTCGGTGAGCACCACGCGGAAGTTGAACAGCATGCCGATGGAGACGAAGAACAGCACTGCGAAGGCGTCGCGCAGCGGCAACGTCTCCTCGGCCGCGTCGTGGGCCAGCTTCGACTCGCCCATCATCATGCCGGCGAAGAACGCGCCCAGCTCGAACGACACGCCGAACAGCCCGGCCACGCCGAACGCCACGCCCAGCGCGATCGCCAGCACCGCGAGGCGGAACAGCTCGCGCGAACCGCTGACCGCCACCCGCGCCAGGATCCACGGGATCAACCGCTTGCCGACCAGCAGCATCAACGCCACGAACAACGCCACCTTGCCGATCGCCAGCCCCACCGTAGCGGCCAGCGCAGCGAACGAGACCCCCTGCCCCGCGGCCAGCGCGCCGCCCACCGCGGGCAGCAGCACCAGCGCCAGCACCATCGCCAGGTCCTCGACGATCAGCCAGCCCACCGCGATGCGTCCGCGTTCGGTCTCCATCAGCCGGCGCTCTTCCATCGCGCGCAACAGCACCACGGTGCTGGCCACCGACAGCGCCAGGCCGAACACGAAACCCTGCGCGAACGGCCAGCCCAGCGCCCAGCCCAGCAGCAGTCCCAGCACGGTGGCCACCGCCATCTGCCCCAGCGCGCCGGGGATCGCGATGGACTTCACCGAGAGCAGGTCCTTCAGCGAAAAGTGCAGGCCCACGCCGAACATCAGCAACACCACGCCGACCTCGGCCAGCTCGTGCGCGATGTGGCCGTCCGCCACGTAGCCCGGCGTGAACGGACCCACCACCACGCCGGCGAGGAGGTAGCCGGCCAGCGCCGGCAACCTCAAGCGGTGCGCCAGCGCGGCGAACACGAAGGCCAGCACGATGCCGCTGACGAGGGTGGCGATGAGCGGTGCTTCGTGCATGGGCAGTCCCCGGTGTATGGCGTTCCGTGCGCCTTGTCGCAGGCTCCCGTTGTAAAGGAGGGTGGGTCGCGGGCACAAGCGCGCCGCAGTGAAGACCTCACTCTGCCGCGTTGATCACCGCGAGGAAGTCGCGCCCGTAGCGCTTGAGCTTGGCCTCGCCCACGCCGCTGACCTGGGCCAGCTCGTCCTCGTTGGCCGGCATCGCGCGCAGCATCGCCAGCAGCGTGGCGTCGTGGAACACCACGTAGGGCGGCACGCCCTGCTGGCGCGCGAGCTGGGTGCGCAGCGCGCGCAAGGCGTCCCACAGCGGCTGTTCGTAGGCCTCGATGCCAAGATTGGCGCCGGTGACCAGCTGGCTGTCGCGGCGCCGGCGCGCGGAACGCACCGGCTTGGCATCCTCGCGCAGCAGCACGCGCCGGCCGCCGGTGAGTACCTCGCGACTGGCACGGGTAAGACGCAGCGTGCCGTAGCCCTCGGCGTCGGTGGCCAGCAGGCCGGCGGCGAGCAACTGGCGGAATACCGAGCGCCAGCCCTTTTCGTCCATGTCCGCGCCGATGCCGAAGGTGCTGAGCTTGTCGTGATCGAGCTGGCTCATGCGCTCGTTGTCCACGCCGCGCAGGATGTCGATCACGTGGCCGGCGCCGAAGCGCTGGCCGCTGCGGTACACCGCCGACAAGGCCTTCTGCGCGGGCACCGTGGCGTCCCAGGTCTTCGGCGGCTCGACGCAGTTGTCGCAGTGGCCGCAAGGACCGTGGTAGTCCTCGCCGAACGCGCCCAGCAGCAGCTCGCGGCGGCAGCGCGTGGCCTCGGCATAGGCCAGCAGCGATTCCAGTTTCTGCCGCTCTATGCGCTTGCGTTCGTCGGCCGATTCGGACTGCGCGATCATCTGGCTCATCGTCACCACGTCGGCGAGGCCATAGATCATCCACGCCTCGGCGGGCAGGCCGTCGCGGCCCGCGCGGCCGGTCTCCTGGTAATAGCCTTCCATGCTGCGCGGCAGGTCCAGGTGCGCCACGAAGCGCACGTCGGGCTTGTCGATGCCCATGCCGAACGCGACGGTGGCCACCATCACCACGCCGTCCTCGCGCAGGAAGCGCTGCTGGTTCCTGGCGCGGGTGGCTGCGTCGAGGCCGGCGTGGTACGGCAACGCCTCGATGCCGGCCTCGGCCAGCCACGCGGCGGTGTCGTCCACCTTCTTGCGGCTGAGCGCGTACACGATGCCGGCCTCGCCGCGATGGCCGTCGAGGAACTGCATCAGCTGCGTACGCGGGTTGTGCTTCAGCGTCACCCGGTAGCGGATATTGGGCCGGTCGAAGCTGGAAACGAACTGGCGCGCGTCCGCCAGCGCCAGCCGCTCCACGATCTCCTCGCGCGTGCGCGGATCGGCGGTGGCGGTGAGCGCGATGCGCGGCACCTGCGGAAAACGTTCGTGCAGCACGGTGAGTTCGCGGTATTCCGGGCGGAAATCGTGCCCCCACTGCGAGACGCAATGCGCCTCGTCGATCGCGAACAACGCCACCTCGGTCTGCTCCAGCAGGCCGAGGAACCGCCCGGTGAGCAGGCGTTCCGGTGCCACGTAGAGCAGGTCCAGCTCTCCGGCCATCAACTGGCGCTCCACCTCGCGCTGGTCCTGCGCCGCGAGGCTGGAATTGAGATACGCCGCCGCCACGCCGGCCGTGCGCAATGCGTCCACCTGGTCCTGCATCAGCGCGATCAGCGGCGACACCACGATCGCCGTGCCCTGCCGCAGCAACGCGGGGATCTGGTAGCACAGCGACTTGCCGCCGCCGGTGGGCATCAGCACCAGCGCGTCGCCTCCCTCGGCCACGTGCCCGACAATGGCCTGCTGCTGGCCGCGGAAAGCGGGATAGCCGAAAACGTTGCGGAGGATGTCGAGAGGCGTGGAGCGCATCCGGGGAATGCTAGCAAATGAGGGCGCACGGGCTGCACAGGCCAGGAGCCTGCTCGATGTCTCCGCGTGGCCAGCGCCGGCCACGCTCCTGCCTGCAGCGCGACAAGAGCGGTTTCACGCCGCTGCGCGCACTCCGGCGCAAGCCGGGAAAAACGGCACGGGCAGCCGCGGCACGGAATCGCGCCGCGGCCGCCGGGCGGGTCAGCGCTTGCCGCCTCCGCTCAATTCGCGTCCTCCGTCGATTGCGTATCCCCCTGCGCCCCCAGCGTACGCACCGCCAGATGCTTGCCATCCGGTGTCAGCTCGGAAACCTGCAGGGTGCCGCCCTTGTCGCCGCCTTTCGCCATCACCACCGGCATCCCCTGGCCATCCAGGAACATGAACATCGTGTGCCCCTGGCCATCGACCATCATGCCGACGCGGTCGCGCGGTGTTCCCGGCGGCGAACTCGGCGCATCCAACGCGATGGCCGCACGGCCATTGGCCATGGTGCCCATGCCGCCGCGCTCGAGACCGGTGGTGTCGTAGAAGGTGACGCCCGCGATGCGGCTCAACCGATGGCCGCCGGCGGGATCCTCGCCGATCCGCACGCGCACCACGCCGGCGTCGTCCACCGAGTAGATGCGATGCACGCGGATCTCGCGCTGCACGATACCGCCCACGCCATACCAGGCAAGGAACATCGCCAGCAAAAGCAGCAGCAGGGCGAACATGCCCCAACGCGTGCGCCGCAGGGCACGCTCCAGCCGAACCACACGCACTTCCAGGACTTCCGGGGAGGTCGTAGCCACGCCTGTTCCTTTGCCGGGGTGAGGGTGACATGCACGCTAGCACCCACCGGAACCCGGCGGCAAACGACTACGGTGTCGAATATCCCCCGGCCCGTTCGTCGCTGTCGCAGACTTGCCGAACACCGGCAAGTCGACCCATCTCGCGGAGTACACCGATGAACCTGCTGCTCTACATGCACCCCCTGTCCTCGTTCTGCCACAAGGTGCTGATCGCGCTGTACGAGAACGACACGCCGTTCGAGCCCCGCCTGGTGCGGCTGGACGACGAGGCCTCGCGCGAGGATTTCCGCAAGGTCTGGCCGATCCTGCGCTTCCCGGTGCTGCGCGACGAGGCGCGCGGCCGCACCGTGCCGGAGTCCAGCATCATCATCGAGTATCTGGCGCAGCATTATCCGGGACGCACGGCGCTGCTGCCCGCCGACCCGCGGGCGGCGCTGGAAGTGCGCGAGCGCGACCGTTTCTTCGATCTGTACCTGCACGTGCCCACGCAGAAGATCATCACCGACCGGCTGCGCCCCGAGGGCGGCCACGACGGGATCGGCGTGGCGCAGGCACGCACGCAGCTGCGCACGGCGTATGCCCTGCTCGAACAGGAGGTGGGCGGACGTACCTGGGCGACCGGCGACGCGTTCACCATGGCCGACTGTGCGGCGGCGCCGCCGCTGTTCTATTCCGCCTGGGCCGAACCGCTGGACGACTTCCCGCACCTCGCCGCCTACCGGCAACGGTTGCTGGAGCGCCCCTCCTTCGCCCGTGCGCTGCGCGAGGCGGAGCCGTACCTGCAATTCGTGCCGAAGGCGTAACTGCGGGCGCACCGGGTACGCGAGTGCCTGGGCTTTTCTGCTCGTCGTCCCGGCGCAGGCCGGAATGACGAAAATTCGCGCACCAGAGGCGCCCCAACAAGATTCAACCCAGCGCCAGTACGTCGCCCAGCAGCGCCTGCGCGGTGACCTCCGGCCCCGCGCCCGGCCCCTGGATCACCAGCGGCTGGGTGTGGTAGCGGGTGGTGGTGAGCGCAAACTGGTTGTCGGTGCCGTAGAGGCGCGCGGCAGGGTGGTCGGCAGGCACCTCGACCAGGCCCACGCGGGCGCGGCCGCGCTGGTTGAGCCGGGCGAGGAAACGCAGCACGTGGCCGCGCGCTTTCGCCTCGGCATGCAGGGTGGCGAGCGGTTCGTCGAGCTCTTCGAGGCGGGCGAGGAAAGCCTCGGTGTCCAGGGCGCGCAGCGGTTCGGGCACCAGGCCCTCCACCTGCACCTCGTCCCAGCCCAGTGCGAAGCCGGCGTTGCGGGCGATGATCAGCAGTTTGCGCGCCACGTCCTCGCCGGAAAGGTCGGCGCGCGGATCGGGCTCGGTGTAGCCGCGCTCACGCGCCTCGCGCAGCAGCGCGGAGAACGGGCGGCTGCCGTCGTAGCTGTTGAACAGATAGGAGAGCGAGCCGGAGAACACGCCTTCCAGCGTGAGCAGCGCGTCGCCGCACTGGCGCAGCCGGCGCAGGGTGGAGAGCACCGGCAGGCCCGCGCCCACGGTGGCGGAATCGCCGTAGCGCGCACCCTCGGCCAGCGCGGCCTGCAGCGCGCGCCAGCCCGGCAGCTCGCCGCCGCCCAGCGACTTGTTGGCAGTGACCACGTGGTAGCCGCGGGCCAGCCATTCCGCGTGGCGTGCGGCGAGTTCGGCACTGGCGGTGGCGTCCACGATCACCTTGATCGCCGCATCGCTGGCATCGAGCGCGGCGAGCAGCGCCGCATCGTCGCGTTGCGCACCGGTGCTGCCTAGTTGCTCGCGCAGGTTGCGCTCGGCGAGCTTCGCGGGTTCGGTCTGCTGGCGGCGCGAGTTGGCCGCGCCCACCAGTTGCAGCGAGGCGGCGGCCGGCGTGTTCAGCAGCTTGAGAAAGGCGCCGCCAACGACACCGGTACCAAGCAGCACCACGGCAACGGCAGGTGCAGCCTCGCGCGCCGTCGCCGGCGCGGTTTCGGCCAGCACCGCGCTCATGCACCCACCGCGCGTTTGGACTTGCCCGCGGCCACGGCGCGCGCCAGCGCGGCATCGAGATCGCGCAGCAGGTCGTCGCCGTCCTCGATGCCCACCGACACGCGCAGCAAGGTATCGGCGATGCCGGCCTTGCGGCGCGCCTCCGGCGCCATCGCGGCGTGCGTCATGCTGGCCGGGTGCGCCACCAGGCTTTCCACGCCGCCCAGCGATTCGGCCAGCGAGAAGTATTCGAGGCCATCGACGAAGGCGGCGATCTGCGCTTCGTCGCCCTCCAGCTCGAAACTGAGCATGGCGCCGAAGCCCTGTTGCTGGCGCGCGGCCAGCGCGTGGTAGGGATTGGACGCGAGGCCTGGGTAGTACACCTTGCGCACGGCGGCGTGACCGTCCAGGTGCGCGGCAATGCGCTCGGCGTTTTCCTGGTGCTGGCGCAGGCGCACGCCCAGCGTGCGCAGGCCGCGCAGGGTGAGGTAGCTGTCGAACGGCGCGCCGGTAAGGCCGTTGCAGTTGCCCCACCACTTCAGCTGCTCGGCCAGTTCCGGCGTGCGCGCCACCACCGCGCCGCCCACCACGTCGCTGTGG
Organism: Dorcoceras hygrometricum; assembly: GCA_001598015.1. Lineage (NCBI taxonomy): Eukaryota > Viridiplantae > Streptophyta > Magnoliopsida > Lamiales > Gesneriaceae > Dorcoceras > Dorcoceras hygrometricum. The sequence continues at coordinate 165,375 of KV020107.1, read as the reverse complement.
CCGTTGATGTACTTGGTGGTGGAATGCACCACCACGTCGGCGCCCAGCGTCAGCGGCTGCTGCAGCGCAGGCGAGAGGAAGGTGTTGTCCACCACCACCAGCGCGCCCACCGCATGCGCAGCCTGCGCCACGTGGCGGATGTCGGTGATGCGCAGCAGCGGGTTGGACGGCGTCTCCACCCATACCAGCGCGGGCTTCGCGGCCAGGCCCGCGGCCAGCGCGGCCGGATCGGTGAGGTCGGCGAACTGCAGCGCGAAGCGGCCCTTCTTCGCCCAGGCGTCGAGGATGCGCCAGGTGCCGCCGTAGCAATCGTGCGCGGCGAGCACCGTGGCCCCGGCCGGCACCAGCTCCAGCGCCAGCGCCACCGCGGCCATGCCGCTGGCGGTGACCACCGCGCCGGCGCCCTGCTCCAGCTCGGTCAGCGCGCCGGCGAGCAGGTCGCGGGTGGGATTGCCGCTGCGCGAGTAGTCGTAGGGCCGCTTCTTGCCGAAACCCTCGAACGCGTAGTTGGTCGAGAGGTGCAGCGGCGGCACCACCGCGCCGTGCTGGGTGTCGCTCTCGATGCCGGCGCGCACCGCGCGGGTGCTGGAAGCCGTGTTCTCGCTCATGGGTTTCTCCCGGTATCCGTATATACGTGTGATGCGTTGTCGTGTGGTTTCAGCGCAGGGCTTCGCGCAGCAGCGGCGCGAGTTGCTCCGGCTCCTTGAGGAAGGCGTCGTGGCCGTAGGGCGACTCCACCACCTCCAGCGTGGCCGGGCCGCGCAGGCGGCGCTGCAGTTCGCAGAGGTCGGCCAACGGCACCAGGCGGTCGGAGGGGAAGCCGATCAGGGTGGCCGGCAGCGGCACCTGCTCGGGCGCCACGTCGTGCAGGTCGATGGACTCGGACAGCGCGAGGAAGCGCTCGGCGTCGAAGCGCTCGACGAAGCGGCGGCCCTGGTGTTCCAGGTAATCCTCGACCGGGAAGTGGAAGCGGTCGCCGCGCCATTCCGGCGCGCCGGCGAAGCGGCGGCCGAACTCGGCGCTGCCGCGGTAGGTGGTCATCGCCAGCTGGCGCGCCAGCGCCAGCGCCTCGTCCAGCCGGCCGTTTTTCTGGCCCAGGCGCACGATGCCGCGCTGCACGCTGCGCTGGGCGGTGGACAGCGGGTGCGCACGGTGCGCACCGGCCAGCAGCACCAGGCGTTCCACCCGCTGCGGATGCCGCGCGGCGAAGGCCAGCGCCACCATCGCGCCGTAGGACGAGCCCACGAAGGCGTGCGCCCTGGCGATGCCCAGCGCATCCAGCAACGCAGCCAGCGCATCGGCCTGGTCCTCGCTGGAGATGGTGGCGGCGCCGAGCTCGGCCGGGGTGAGCCAGTCGATCGCCAGCACGCGGAAACCGGCGAGGTCGATCGCCGCCCCCTCGCCGACCAGCTCCTGCCACCAGCCCGGCGCGGCATCGGCCGGCGCGGTGACGTCGCGGTCGGCGGAGATGCCGCCCTGCACGATCACGGTGGGCGCGTCCGGCGCGCCGCACCACAGGTAGCGCACGTCGACCTCGCGCGGGCCGCTGCCGTACTTCGGGCTGAGCGCCAGCCGCCGCGCGCTGCGCTGCACGCCGAGGCCGCCGCGCGCCCGCGGCGCGACGGCAAGCGCGACCACTTCGGCGCTACAGAGGGGGCGGGTTTCGGGCAGCTGGCTCATGCGTCTCTCCGTTCGGCATCGCCTGCGGATGCCGGAGAGGAGCCCCGCGCGTACGGCGTACGACGCCGCCTGCGCAAGCTGCCCATCTGCCGGGGCGCCTGGGAGTCTGTTGGACTTGAGCCGGCCGGTCTGCAAATCCGTCTGCGCGGTCCACATTTCCGCCACTTCTTGACCCATGGAACCACCATGGGCCGGCGAAGCGTCGAAAATCTGTCCTCGCGCAGCCGAATTTTCGCCTCGACCACTCAAGTCCAACAGGCTCCTGCGCCGCCGCAGGAGTTGGCACCGTCGCGGAACATTCCGCAGGTTGCCCCGGCTTCAAAGGGCCTGTCCCTCAGCCGGTCTCGATGAGTGGGGAAAATATTGCCGGCGCCGCGCAGGACTGTCAATAGACGTCTAAACGTCTGGACGTGCATATGCATATTAGTGATATGTATTTGCCGGCCGCACGGAGTCCGGGGCAGGCTCGGGACACCGTTCGCAAAGGAGCACCCGATGAGCCTGCAGCTGGGCGACACCGCCCCCGATTTCACCCTCGACTCCACCACCGGACCGGTGCGCTTCCACGACTACGCGGGCTCGCACTGGGTGGTGTTCTTCTCGCACCCCAAGGATTTCACCCCGGTGTGCACCACCGAGCTGGGCGCGTTCGCCAGCCGCAAGGCGGAGTTCGACGCGCGCAACACGAAGTTGATCGGCCTGTCGGTGGACTCGGTGGCCGACCATCAGGGCTGGGCGCAGGACGTGGCCGACGTGGGCGGCACCGCGCTGAACTACCCGCTGCTGGCCGACCCCGAGCTGGAGGTGGCGAAGCTGTACGGCATGTTCCACCCCAAGGCCGACCCCAAGGTCACCGTGCGCTCGGTGTTCGTGATCGACCCGCAGAAGAAGGTGCGGCTGATCCTCACCTACCCGCCGAGCGCGGGCCGCAACGTGGACGAGGTGCTGCGCGTGCTCGACTCGCTGCAGCTCACCGACGGCCGCAAGCTCACCACGCCGGTGGACTGGCAGCCGGGCGACGACGTGATCATCGCGCCCTCGGTGTCCGACGAGGACGCGCGCAAGCTGTATCCCGACGGCTGGCGCACGCTGAAGCCCTACCTGCGCCTGGTGCCCGCGCCGGCGGCGTGAACGTCCTTTCCGCAGGAGCGCAGCCTGTGCGCGAATGTTCCTGGCTTCGGTCCGGCACCAGAGCTATCGCGCACAGGGTGCGCTCCTGCGAGTCCGCCGGGCGAGATGGCCCGGTTCGCGAATTGAGCCCTCGACCATGAGCATCCAAGCCGACCTTTCCGCCAGCGTGGGCCGCACCCCGCTGATCCGCCTGCGCCACGCCAGCGAGCTCACCGGCTGCGAGGTGCTGGCCAAGGCCGAGCTGCTCAATCCCGGCGGCTCGATCAAGGACCGCACCGCACTGGGCCTGGTGCTGGACGCGGAGCGCCGCGGCGAGCTGCGGCCCGGCGGCACCATCGTGGAAGGCACCGCGGGCAATACCGGCATCGGCCTGGCGCTGATCGGCGCCAGCCGCGGCTACCGCACGGTGATCTTCATGCCGGACACGCAGAGCGCGGAGAAGATCGCCGCGCTGCGCGTCACCGGCGCCGAGGTGCGGCTGGTGCCCGCGGTGCCGTACAAGGATCCCAACCACTACGCCCACCATGCGCGCCGCCATGCCGAGGCGCTGAACGCCGCGCGCCCGGGCAGCGCATGGTTCGCCAACCAGTTCGACAACACCGCCAACCGCGACTGGCACGCCGCCACCACCGGCGTGGAGATCTGGGAGCAGACCGAAGGGCGCGTGGACGGCTTCGTCTGCGCCGCCGGCACCGGCGGCACCCTGGCCGGCGTGGGCCATGCACTGAAGGCGCGCAAACCGCAGGTACGCATCGCACTGGCCGACCCGGCCGGTTCCGCGCTGGCCAGCTACGTGCGCACCGGCGAACTCGCCGCCAGCGGCAGCTCGATCAGCGAGGGCATCGGCTCCAGCCGCGTCACCGCGAACTTCGACGGCGCGCCGATCGACCTGGCCTGGTCGATCCCCGACGAGGAGTCCGTGCCGCTGGCGCACCGCCTGCTGCACGAGGAAGGCTGGTGCGTGGGCGGCTCCAGCGGGGTGAACATCGCCGGCGCGATCCGCCTCGCCCGCGCGCTCGGCCCCGGCCACACCATCGTCACCGTGCTCGCCGACGCCGGCACACGCTACCAGGCCAAGCTGTTCAATCCCGCCTTCCTGCACGACAAGGGCATCCCGGTGCCGGCATGGCTGGAACAGGCGTTCCCGGCCGGGACCCCGGCCAGGGCCCGCGCGGAAATCGTCCAGCGCGCATTCGCCAAGGCGCTCTGAAAGCCGTCCACGATCTCTCCGCCGCCCGCATCACGCCACCTGCAGGCCAGTGCCGCTTCAGGGAGTTCCTGCTAGCGTGCGCGCATGAACGCCCCCACACCCCCCGATCTGCGCGTGGCCCTGCGCCGCGACGGCTTCGCCTTCGCCACCGCCGACGCCATGCGCGGCCTGCTGGACGCGGCCACGCTGGCCGGCTGGCCGGAGTTCGCCGCAAGCTGGAACGCGCTGGGCGACGATGCCTACCTTGCCGCGCGCGGCCGCTACCGCCGGCGCCGCCATGCGGTGTTCGCCGCCGCGGCCGATGGCACGATCCGCCGCGAGCCGCACCAGCCGCATTACCAGAGCGTCAGCTACAACGCCCTGCAGGGCGGCATCGAGCGCTGGTTCGAGCCGCTCGAACCGGCCGTCGCCGACAGCGCCAGCCTGCAGCGCATCCTCGCCTTCTGCCGCGACGGTTTCGGCGCGCTGGCGCCGGAGGTGCGGCAATGGCGCGTCGAGGTGCACCAGTTCCGCATCGAGGCGCGCGCCGGCGAGGCCGGCGAGCCCACGCCCGAAGGCGTACACCGCGACGGCGTGGACTACGTGCTGGTGCTGCTGGTCGAGCGCGAGAACATCGAGCGCGGCACCACCACCGTCCACGCGCCCGACGGCCGCGAGCTGGGCCAGTTCACCCTCGCCCATGCCTTCGACGCGGCCCTGCTCGACGATCGCCGCGTGTTCCACGGCGTTACTCCGGTAGCACCGAAGGATCCTGCGCTGCCCGCGCACCGCGACGTGCTGGTGGTGACCTTCAAGGCCGCCTGAAGTCCCCGTGCATGCCGGCCACCCCATTTCCCCGTCCCAAGGATTCCCCATGCCCTCCCGGCTGTTGAAGCGCGCCTGCGCGTTCGCCGTACTGCTCGCCATCGCCCAGGCGGCCTTCGCGCAGACGCCTGCCACCGTGCAACTGCAGGACCTCACCTGGACCGAGCTGCGCGCGCAGATCCATGCCGGCAAGACCACGGTGATCATCCCCATCGGCGGCACCGAGCAGAGCGGCCCGTACATCGCGGTGGGCAAGCACAACCGCCGCGCCACGGTGCTGGCCGGGCGCATCGCCGAGGGACTGGGCAATGCGCTGGTCGCACCGACTGTCGCCTACGTGCCCGAAGGCAGCTACGCGCCGCCCACTTCGCACATGCGTTTCCCGGGCACCATCACCATTCCGGACAGCACGTTCGAGCAATTGCTGGAATCGGCCGCGAACAGCTTCGCCGTGCACGGTTTCCGCAACATCGTGTTCCTCGGTGACCATGGCGGCTACCAGAAAGACCTGCAGCGCGTGGTGGCGCGGCTCAACCGGCAATGGGCCGGCAAGCCGGCGCGCGCCTTCGCGCCACCGGAGTACTACCAGGCCAGCTCCACCGGCTACGCGCAGATCCTGCGCCGGCACGGTATCCGCGAAGACGAGATCGGCACCCATGCGGGGTTGGCCGACACCTCGCTGCAACTTGCGGTGGCGCCACAGATGGTGCGGCTGGAGCAGCTGCGCCGCGCCCCGAAACCCGGCCCGGCCGACGGCGCCTACGGCGGCGACCCGCGGCGCTCCAGCGCGGCGCTGGGCCAGCTCGGCGTTGATGCGATCGTGGCGCGCACGATCGCGGCGATCCGCCGCGACACGGCTGGGTGATAATGCAACGCCTGCGTTTCCTGCCGCACCTTCCTCCCCTCCAGCAAACCGCCATGTCCCCACTATCCTCCCGCCTTCCACGCCTTGCCCTGACTGCCGCCACCGCCCTGGCCGGCCTCTGTGCCACTCTGCCGGCCGCCGCATCCGCGGTCAGGACCGTTCCCGGCATGCCGCCGGTGACGAACCCGGCCAACTTGTACAGCGATGCCGGCTACAACATGTTCAGCCCGGCCGTGGCGGGCGCGCTGCCCCGCGTCTACGTGCCCAACCTGCGCGGCGACAGCGTCACCGTGATCGATCCGGCCACCTACAAGGTGCTCTACACCTTTCCGGTCGGCCGCAGCCCGCAGCACGTGGTGCCCTCGTGGGACCTGAAGACGCTATGGGTCACCAACAACGCCGAAGGCCACAGCGACGGCAGCCTCACCCCGATCAATCCGAAGACCGGCAGGCCGGGCGCCTCGGTCGCCGTGGACGATCCGTACAACATGTACTTCACCCCCGACGGCCGGCAGGCCATCGTGGTGGCCGAGGCGCATGCGCGGCTGGACTTCCGCGACCCGCACACGATGCGCCTGGAATCGAGCCTCGAAGTACCCGGCTGCAAGGGCATCAACCACGCCGATTTCTCGATCGACGGGCGCTATGCGATCTTCACCTGCGAGTTCGACGGCACCCTGGCCAAGATCGACATGGTCCACCGCAAGGTGCTGGGCTACCTCAAACTGCACAAGCACGGCATGCCGCAGGACATCCGCGTCTCCCCTGACGGCAAGGTGTTCTACGTCGCCGACATGATGGCCGACGGCGTGTTCCTGATCGACGGCGACAGCTTCACCAAGATCGGCTTCATCAGGACCGGCATCGGCACGCACGGCCTGTACCCCAGCCGCGACGGCACCAGGCTCTACGTCGCCAACCGCGGTTCCAACAAGGTGCACGGCCCGCGCCACGGGCCGGGCAGCGTGTCGGTGATCGACTTCGCCACGCGCAAGGTGATCGCCAACTGGCCGATCCCCGGCGGCGGCAGCCCGGACATGGGCAATGTCAGCGCGGACGGCAAGACGCTGTGGCTGTCCGGCCGCTTCGACGACGTGGCCTATGCCTTCAACACCACCAGCGGAAAGGTGCGCATCATCAAGGTCGGCGCCGAGCCGCACGGCATCGCGGTGTGGCCGCAGCCGGGCCGCTACTCGCTGGGGCATACCGGCATCATGCGCTGATGCCGTAGCCGCATGCTTCCGCGAAGGGCCCGGGCCGCACCCGGGCCCTTCGCTTTTCGGGTTACCGCGGCGCCTCGTGGCCAGCCCCGGCCTTCGGCACGACGGCCGAGCCGGCGAGGATGCCGCCATCGATGTGGATCTCGCTGCCCGTCATGTAGCTCGCCTCGTCCGAGGCGAGCAGGACGGCGACGGCGGCCACTTCCTCCGGCTTGCCAAAGCGCTGCAGCGGCGTGTCCCTGACGAAGGCCGCCATGTTCGCCGCGCGCGCCGCCGCTGCCGAGCATCGGCTCCCACATCGACGTGAGTATCGCGGCCGGATGGATGGCGTTGCAGCGCACGCGCCACCCCTGCTCCGCGCAATACAGCGCCACACTCTTGGTGTGGTTGCGCACCGCCGCCTTGCTCGACGCATAGGCGGCGGCCGACGGGATACCCACCACGCCGGAGCGCGACGAAATGTTGATGATCGAGCCGGCACCGGCCGACCGCATCGCGCGGATCGCCTCGCGGCAACCGAGGAACACGCCGTCCAGGTTGGTCTCGTGCACGCGTCGCCATTCGGCCAGAGTGGCGTGCTCCGGATCGTGCGGCACGGAGCCGGCCTCGAACCCCGTGATGCCGGCGTTGTTCACCAGCACGTCGAGCCGGCCGGAGCGCGCCAGCACCCGGTCGACGACTTGCCGCCAATGCGTCTCTTCGCGCACGTCCAGCGGCAGGAACGCCGCCGAACCGCCAAGCCACGACGCCACTTCCTCGCCGCGCACGGCGTCGATGTCGGTCACGTAGACCGATGCGCCTTCATTTGCGAAAGCGGCCGCGATGGCCGCGCCAATGCCACTTGCCGCGCCAGTCACCAGCGCGACCTTGCCCTGCAGGCGTCCCATGGTTGTATCCCCAGCAAAAAGTCATGCAAAGCGAGGCGCGCGAGCGCCCTGCCGTTGGCTTATTGCCTGGAGGTGTTCATGGCACGCTGCTCCGCAGCTGCATCGGGGAGGCCGGATGATCCCCGGGATGGCCGCGCCGATGCAAGCCGCCCACGGCCAACCGGGCCTGCGCAGGCTAGAATGCGCGGTTAGCCGAACGACTGATGCCCTCTATGTCCACCCACCTCGACGAAACCCGCCGCCGCCGCACCTTCGCCATCGTCAGCCATCCCGACGCGGGCAAGACCACGCTGACGGAAAAGCTGCTGCTGTTCGGCGGTGCGATCCAGATGGCCGGCTCGGTGAAGGGTCGCAAGGCTGCCCGCCATGCGACGTCCGACTGGATGGCGCTGGAGAAGGAGCGCGGCATCTCGGTGACCTCGTCGGTGATGCAGTTCCCCTACGAGGGCAAGATCGTCAACCTGCTGGACACCCCCGGCCACGCGGACTTCTCCGAGGACACCTACCGCGTGCTCACCGCGGTGGACTCGGCGCTGATGGTGATCGACTGCGCCAAGGGCGTGGAGGAACGCACGATCAAGCTGATGGAGGTGTGCCGGCTGCGCGACACGCCGATCATGACCTTCGTCAACAAGCTCGACCGCGAGGGCAAGTCGCCGATCGAGCTGCTGGACGAAGTGGAATCCGTGCTCGGCATCGCCTGCGCGCCGCTGACCTGGCCGATCGGCATGGGCAAGCGGCTGAAGGGCGTGTACCACCTGCTGCTCGACGAGGTGCACCTGTTCGAGCCGGGCAGGAATTTCACGCGGCAGGATTCCACCATCTTCAAGGGCCTCGACGCGCCCGGCCTCGAGGCAGCCATCGGCAGCGAGGCGCTGGCCGAGCTGCGCGAGGAGCTGGAGCTGGTGCAGGGCGCCGCGCCCTCGTTCGACCTGGACGACTACCTCGCCGGCAAGCTCACCCCGGTGTTCTTCGGTTCCGCGGTGAACAACTTCGGCGTGCAGCTGCTGCTGGACTTCTTCGTCGAACACGCGCCTTCGCCGCGGCCGCGCGCCACCACCACGCGCGAGGTGCAGCCGGAGGAGGAAAAACTCACCGGCTTCGTGTTCAAGATCCAGGCCAACATGGACCCCGCGCACCGCGACCGCGTGGCCTTCATGCGCGTGTGCTCGGGCACCTACAGCGCCGGCATGAAGATGATCCAGACGCGCACGAACAAGGAAGTGCGCATCGCCAATGCGCTCACCTTCATGGCCTCGGACCGCGAGATCGTGGAAACCGCCTACCCCGGCGACGTGATCGGGCTGCACAACCACGGCACCATCGCCATCGGCGACACCTTCACCGAGGGCGAGCTGGTGTCGTTCACCGGCATCCCCAACTTCGCGCCGGAACTGTTCCGCCGCGCGCGCCTGCGCGACCCGCTGAAGATGAAGGCGCTGCAGAAGGGCCTGGCGCAGCTGTCCGAAGAAGGCGCCACCCAGTTCTTCCGCCCGCTGATGTCGAACGACCTGATCCTCGGCGCGGTGGGCGTGCTGCAGTTCGACGTGGTGGCCTACCGGCTCAAGGACGAGTACGGCGTGGACGCCGCGTTCGAGCCGGTGACCGTGGCCACCGCGCGCTGGGTGCACTGCGACGACGCGAAGAAGCTGGAGGAGTTCCGCGAGAAGAACGCGATGAACTTGGCCGTCGACGCCGCCGGCGAGCTGGTCTACCTCGCGCCTTCGCGGGTGAACCTGCAGCTGGCGCAGGAACGCGCGCCCGCGGTGCGCTTCTCGGCCACGCGCGAGCATGCGGCGGCCGTGGAAATGTGAGCCGTCCGGCGTGACGGTTGTCACTACCGTCCGCCGCCCGCCCCGGCCAGACTGCCGCCACGTTTTTATTTCGTGGAGCCGCGCATCATGCCAACTGCATCCGTCGCCTTCGCCACCCCGGCTTCGGCATCGGCGCGGAAACGCTGGCTGCTGTATTCGCCGCTGGCGCGTTTCCTGATCTTCGTGGCGCTGTTCGTGGCCGGCTCGGCCTTGACCGGCATCGTGCTGCACCTGCTGTTCGGGATGGACAAGGCCGCGCTGGCCGGCAAGGGCGCAGCGACGCTGGAATCCGGCCTGGCCCAGCTAGTCCTGCGCGCGGTGCCGGCGCTGCTGGCCTACCTCGTGCTGGTCAAGCTGATCGAGCGCCGGCCGCTGGACGAACTGGCGCCGCGCAGGCTGCTGCCGCAGGGACTGCTCGGCATCCTCGCAGGTACGCTGCTGTTCAGCACGGTGGTCGGCGTGCTGTGGCTGCTGGGCAGCTACCACGTCACTGGGTTCAACCCGCGGGCCGCCTGGCTGCCGGCGCTGCTGATGGTGGGACTGGGCGCCGGCATCGGCGAGGAGATCATGTTCCGCGGCGTGCTGTTCCGCATCGTGGAGGAAGGTCTCGGCACCTGGGCGGCGCTGCTGGTCTCGGCGCTGTTCTTCGGTTTCGCCCATGCCGGCAATCCGGGCGCCACCGCCTGGAGTTCGGCAGCCATCGCCATCGAGGCCGGCTTGCTGTTCGGCCTGCTCTACCACGTCACCCGCTCGCTGCCGCTCTGCATGGGCCTGCATGCGGCCTGGAACTTCTGCCAGGGCACGGTCTACGGCATCCCGGTTTCGGGCCTGAAGGCCGACGGCTGGCTGGTGTCCACGCGCACCGGCCCGGACTGGCTCAGCGGCGGCGTGTTCGGCGCCGAGGCCTCGGTGGTGGCGCTGGCGCTGTGCACCTTGTGCTCGATTGTCCTGCTGCTGGTGGCGCTGCGGCGGCATTCGCTCGTGGCGCCGAGCTGGCGCCGGCACTGATATCCCGCGCAGACGAAAACGGGGCGCCTGGCGCCCCGTTTTCATTGCCGCTACGGCAGCCGGAGATCAGGCCACCTCGGCCAGCTTCCTGCGCTCGTCCGCACGCGTCACCGCCGCGCCCAGCTCGGCCGGGTCGAAGTCGTCCACCGAGATGAACTCGAACACCGCCGTATGCACCCGCTGCAGCAGGTCGTGCTCGGCCTGGCTGATCACGTCGGCGGCCAGCGCCTCGGCCAGCTGGCCGTCGTAGTCGTGCGCCTTGAACTGGCCGGCCTTCAGGCCCTTGAGGAACTTGCGCTCCACCGGTTCGGCGGCGATCACGTCGGGCAGCAGCGCGTTCATGCGGCCCACCGTGTTGTTCGCGGTGGGGCTGAGGTAAACCCACTCGGTTAGGCGCGCGCGCGCCTCGTTCGGCGCGGTGAGCAGCGCGGCGACGCGGCGGCCCAGGCGATCCGACGGCGGCACTTCGCGACGGCCCAGCGGGAACACCAGCGCGCGCAGCAGCCATGCCACCGGGCGCACCGGGAAGTTGCGGATGGCGCCGTCCAGCGCGTTCTGGATCAGCCACATGCATTCATGGAAGCCCCAGGCCAGGAACGGGCGGTCCGCCTCTGGCCGGCCGGTGTCCTCGTAGCGCTTGAGCATGGCGCTGGCGATGTACAGGTAGCTCAGCACGTCGCCGAGGCGCGCGGAGAGCTTCTCCTTGAACTTCAGCTTGCCGCCCAGCACGCCCATGAAGGTGTCGGCGCACAGCGCCAGCGCGGCGGAATAACGGTTGAGCTTGCGGTAGTAGCGGCGCGTGTAGGCATCCCCCGCAGCCTCGCCCATGCGGCCGCCGGACAGACCCATCGTGAAGCTGCGCACGGCGTTGGAGATACCGAAGCCGATGTGGCCGAACAGCGCCTTGTCGAAGCTGCGCAGCTTGTCACCGTAGTCGTCGATGGACAGCGCCTGCATCTCCTTCAACACGTAGGGATGGCAGCGGATCGCGCCCTGGCCGAAGATCATCAGGCTGCGCGTCATGATGTTGGCGCCTTCCACGGTGATCGCGATCGGCACGCTGGACCAGCCGCGCCCGGCGTAGTTCTTCGGGCCCAGCTGCACCGCCTTGCCGCCGTGCACGTCCATGGTGGCGCCAGCCACCACGCGCGCCCACTCGGTGGCGTGGTACTTGGCGATCGCCGATGGCACCGCCGGTTTCTCGCCGCGGTCCACCGCCGCCGCGGTGGCGCGCGACAACGCCGTGGTGGCGTAGGTGAGGCCGCCGATGCGGCCCAGCGCCTCCTCCACGCCCTCGAAGCGGGCGATGGCCAGGCCGAACTGCTTGCGCATGCGCGCGTAAGCGCCGGTGGCCGCCGCCGAACCGCGCATCGCGCCGGTGGCGTTCGACGGCAGCGAGATCGCGCGGCCCACCGACAGGCATTCCACCAGCATGCGCCAGCCGTGGCCGGCCATGTGCGGGCCGCCGATCAGCGTGCTGAGCGGCGCGAACACATCCTTGCCGTGGATCGGGCCGTTCTGGAACGGGATGTTGAGCGGGAAGTGGCGACGGCCGATCTGCAGTCCCGGCGTGGAGCGCGGCAGCAGCGCCAGGGTGATGCCGAGGTCGTCCTTGTCGCCCAGCAGGTGCTCCGGGTCGTACATGCGGAAGGCCAGGCCCACCACGGTGGCGATCGGCGCCAGCGTGATGTAGCGCTTGTCGAAGGTGAGCCTGACGCCCAGCGTCTCGACGCCGTCCACCAGCTGCCTGCAGACGATGCCGTAGTCCGGGATCGAGGTGGCGTCGGAGCCGGCGTAGGGGCCGGTCAGCGCGAAGCAGGGAATCTCCTCGCCCACCGCGAGACGCGGCAGGTAGTAGTCCTTCTGTTCGTCCGAGCCGTAGTGCAGCAGCAGCTCCGCCGGGCCCAGCGAGTTCGGCACCGCCACGGTGGAGGACACCGTGGCCGACATGGTGGAGAGCTTCTGCAGCACCGCCGAATGCGCCAGCGCGGAGAACTGCAGGCCGCCGTACCGCTTCGGGATGATCATGCCGAAGAAACGGTTCTTCTTGATGAAATCCCAGATCTCGGGCGGCAGGTCGGCCAGTTCGTGGGTGATCTGCCAATCGTCGATCATGCCGCAGAGTTGTTCCACCGGGCCGTCGAGGAAGGCCTGCTCCTCCACGCTCAGCTCGGGTCTGGGCTGCTTCAGCAGTTCGTGCCAGTCCGGCTTGCCGGAGAATAGCTCGCCCTCGAAGCCGACCGTGCCCGCTTCCAGCGCGGTCTGCTCGGTCTCCGACAGCCTCGGCGTGACCCTGGCGAACATCTTCAGCAGCGGCGCGGTGATCCGGCTGCGGCGGAACGAATCCACCAGCAGCGGCACCGCGATGCCCAGTTCGATGATCAGCAGGATGATCATCGTCCACGGCGCGCCGGCCACCAGGCCCACGACCAGTGTGGCCACCGGCGCGACGATGGCGAACGTGCGCAGGCTGCTGCGGTGGTAGGCGCAGGCGCCGCTCGCGATGAGCGCCGCCAGCAGGGTCAGTATCACGGCCATCTCGACATCCTCGTTGCGGTTACATGGCGCGGAGGCCCGGGCGGACGTCCGCGTCGTTCAGTGCGTTGACGAAACTTGCGATCTCGCGGGTGAACGCGTCGTTGGCGTCGCCCGCCAGCATGTGGGTGGCGCCGGCCACCTCGACGTGGCGCGCATGCGGCACCCATTGCAGGAATTCGGCGATGGTGGCGTGCGAAACCACGTCGCTATGCTCGCCCGAAAGCAGCAGCACCGGCACGTCCACCCGCGCCGCGGCGGCGAACAGGCGCGGCTGGTAACGCTCGCCCTCGGCGACCAGGTCGCCGGCCAGCAGGGCCGGATCCCAGTGCCAGCGCAGGCGGCCGTCGGCGCCTGCGCGCAGCAGCGGACGCAGCTGCTCCTCGCTCTTGCGACCGGCGCGGTGCGGCAGGTAGGCGGCGATCTGCTCGGCGGCCTCGGCGTAACCGGCGAAACCGTCCGGGTGCGCCTGCATGAAGGCGAGGATGCGCTCCACGCCCCGGGTTTCCCAGCGCGGCGTGATGTCCACCAGCACCAGCGCACGGAACGGCGCGGGCCGCGTCTCGCCCGCCGCCACCAGGCCGAGCAGGCCGCCCATCGAGGCCCCCACCAGCACCGGCGGCTCAGGCTGCATGTGGGCCAGCGCCAGCAGGTCGTCGACGAACTGCTGCATGTGATAGCTGCCGCCCGGCAGGCGGGCGCTCTCGCCATGCCCGCGTGCATCGAAGCTGACGCAGCGATACCCCTGGGCCGCCAGTGCGGTGGTTGCGCCGCTCCAGGCGCCGCGGGTCTGGCCGAAGCCATGCGCGAACAGCAGGGTTGGCGCAGCGGTGGCGTGGCGTGTCTCCACGGCCAGCCGCAGCCCTTCGCCGGTAGCGACGAGCTCGGTTCGGCTTGCGGGTATCGATGGCGCTACGCTATCCATACGGTCGAGTATGGATTGTCCGGTCCGACCTCGTCAACCCGCCATGCCATACCCCGTGGATTACACAAGGCCGGGCGCAGCGGCTACCATACGGGCATGGATTCCAGCCCCAAACCGGAACGTACCCGCCTCACCGCGGAAGACTGGGAAGTTGCCGCCCTGCAGATGATCGCCGACCAGGGCGTGGGCGCATTGGCCGTCGAGGCCCTGGCCCGCCAGCTGGGCGTCACCAAGGGCAGCTTCTACTGGCATTTCCGCACCCGCGAGGCGCTGCTGCAGGCGGCGCTGGAACGCTGGGAGCAGTACGGCGAGCGCGAGGTGCTGGGTCAGATCGAGCAGATCGCCGACCCGCGCAAGCGCCTGCCTGAGCTGTTCCGCCGCGTGGCGCACGAGCTGCAGCCGCACCGCGTCTACGCCGCCCTGCTGAAGGCGTTGGACCATCCGCTGGTGGTGCCGGTGATGGCACGCGTGTCGCAGCGGCGCACCGAGTTCCTCAACACCGCCTATCGCGAAGCCGGCCTGCCGCCGCGCGAGGCGCTGAACCGCGCCCGCCTCACCTACGCCGCCTACGTCGGCTTCCTGCAGCTGAACTTCACCTTGGGTCTGCCGCGCATCAACCACGAGGAATTCGACGCCTACGTGGAACACATGATCGCCACCCTGATCCCGGCCTGATCCATCCCGGCAAGAGCTTGCGAAACGGCGCTGCGGCGCCGTTTCTGTTGCATGCAACCTTGCAATGCCAGTACCCGCAAACTACGGTTCCTCCACTTCTTTTTCTCAAGACCAGTGAGGACACGATGGCAAGCACCCTGGAAGCGCTCGAACGCTGGGTCAACGAAGTGGCGGCGTTGACCCGCCCCGCGAAGGTCCATTGGTGCGACGGCTCGGAGGCCGAATACCAGGCGCTGCTGCAGCAAATGCTGGCCGATGGCACCCTGATCGAGCTGAACCAGCAGACCCACCCCGGCTGCTACCTGCACCGTTCCAACCCGAAGGACGTGGCGCGCGTGGAGCACCTCACCCTGGTCTGCCACCCGGACAAGGAAGACGCCGGTCCGAACAACCACTGGATGGACCCGGCCGAGGCGCACGCGAAGATGGACGCGCTGTTCGACGGCTGCATGGAAGGCCGCACCATGTACGTGATCCCGTACTGCATGGGCCCGATAGCCTCGCCGCTGTCGCGCTGCGGCGTGGAGATCACCGACAGCCCCTACGTGGTCGCCAACATGAAGATCATGACCCGCATGGGCAAGGCGGCGCAGGATCGCATCGAGCGCGAGGGCCGGCTCGCCGGCAACGCGTTCGTGCGCGGCCTGCACTCCACCGGCGAACTCGACCCGGAGCGCCGCTGGATCATGCACTTCCCCGCCGAACGCACGATCAAGTCCTACGGCTCCGGCTACGGCGGCAACGCGCTGCTGGGCAAGAAATGCCATGCGCTGCGCATCGCCAGCAACCAGGCCCGCGACGAGGGCTGGCTGGCCGAGCACATGCTGATCGTCGGCATCGAGAACCCGCGCGGCGAGACGCACTACATCGCCGCCGCCTTCCCCTCCGCCTGCGGCAAGACCAACCTGGCCATGCTGATTCCGCCCGAGGGCTACCGCAAGGACGGCTGGAAGGTGTGGACGGTGGGCGACGACATCTGCTGGATGCGCCCCGGCGCGGACGGGCGGCTCTATGCGATCAACCCCGAGGCCGGCTTCTTCGGCGTGGCGCCGGGCACCAGCAACGACACCAACCCGAACGCGCTCAAGAGCGTCTCGCACGACACCATCTTCACCAACGTCGCGGTCACCGCGGACAACCAGCCGTGGTGGGAAGGCCTGCCCGGCACGCCGGTCACCGACTGGCAGGGGCGCCCCTACGACCCCGCCAATGGCCCCGCCGCGCACCCGAATTCGCGCTTCACGGTAAGCGCGAAGCAGTGCCCCACCTGGTCGCCGAAGGCCGAGGACGCGCAGGGCGTGCCGATCAGCGCCATCGTGTTCGGCGGCCGCCGCCCCTCGCTGTTGCCGCTGGTGATGGAAGCCCGCGACTGGACCCACGGTGTGCTGATGGGCGCCGCGATGGGCTCGGAAACCACCGCCGCGGCCACCGGCGCGGTGGGCGTGCTGCGCCGCGATTCGATGGCGATGAAGCCGTTCTGCGGCTACCACTACGGCGACTATTTCCGGCACTGGCTGTCGTTCGACCGACCCGGCGCGAAGCTGCCCAAGGTCTTCCACGTCAACTGGTTCCGCAAGGGCAAGGACGGCAGGTTCCTCTGGCCGGGTTTCGGCGAGAACCTGCGCGTGCTGGAGTGGATGATCGCGCGCGCGGAAGGCAAGGCGCCCGGCGTGGAAACGCCGATCGGCATCCTGCCTGGGGCCGGCGAACTGCGACTCGACGGCCTCGTCATCGAGCAGGCCGCGCTGGACGAGTTGCTTGCGGTGGACCAGGCCGGCTGGCAGGCCGAGCTCGCCGCGATCGGCGAGTATCTCGACGGTTTCGCGCCACGCCTGCCTGCGGCCCTGCGCGCGGAACAACAGCGCGTGGCCGATGCGCTGGAAAACGCCGCACGCGAAACCGCCGCGGCCTGATCGCGGCCCGCATCGCCGCGGACGGGACCGCGGCGATGCAAACCGTTTCGCCGCTGCCGGCATCCAAGCTGGCAAGATGATCGCCGCCTGCCCTGCCACCGACCCATTGATGCCGCCAGCCCCCGTTGCCGCCGACCACGACACCGACGACGCGCGCGCGGCGGCGGCCGGCGATCGCCAGGCGTTCCAGCGGCTGTATCGCCGGCACATCGATCGCATCCACGGCGCCGTGTGCCGGCTGGCCGGCTACGACCACGCCCGCGCCGAGGACCTCACCCAGGAGGCCTTCGTGCGCGCCTGGCAGAAGTTGCCCGGTTTCCGCCACGAAAGCGCGTTCGGCACCTGGCTGTACCGGCTGGCGATCAACGTGGCCTTGATGGAGATTCGCGCCCGCCGCGCCGACCCGGTCGGCTTCATGGACGAGGAACAGCTGCCCGAGCGCGGCGAGACCCCTTTCTGCGCCGCCGAACGCGAGGAACTCGAACGCGCCATCGGCAAACTGCCGCCGCGCGCGCGCGCCGTGCTGGTGCTGCACGATGTGGAGGGCTGGCGGCACGAGGAAATCGGCAGCGAACTGGAAATGGCCGTCGGTACCTCCAAGGCACAACTGCACCGTGCGCGGCAGCTTTTGCGCCGCGCCTTGGGAGAAAGCTCATGAACGAATTCGAATGGCGACAGCAGATGCGCAACCTGCGCCGGCCGGTCACGCCAGGGCGCGACCTATGGGACGCGATCGACACCGCGCTGGAAAGGCGCGAGGACGACGCGGCGCCGTCGCAGACCACGCGCCGCGCCACGCAACGGCCCTGGCTGCTGGCCGCGGCGCTCGCCTGCGTGTTCCTGCTGGCTGGCGGTATCGGCCTGCGCCTGCATCTCAAGGCCGCCGCAGCGGCAGGCAGTGGCAATGCGCCTGCACTGGCGAACGCGTCCTGGAATCCGCCCGACCCGCGCTTCAGCGGTGCGGCGATCGAGCTGGACGCGGCCCGCCTCGAATTGCAGCAGGCCATGCAGCAGTCTCCCCACTCGCCCGCATTGCAGCGCCTGCTGGCGCGCACCGAACAGCAACAGACGCAATTGCGCCATCTCGTCCACGAGGCTGGCTGACCGACCCCAGGAACGACCATGAAGATCTCCCGCTACGCCCCATTGCTGCTGTGCCTGTGCATCGGCCAGGCCTTCGCCGACACCCCGATCAACCTGCAGCACGCCGCCACGCCCAATGTGCGCATCAGTATCAGCAACGTCGCCGGCGAAGTGCGCATCACCGCCTGGGATCGCCCGTCGGTGCAGGTGGGTGGCCAGCTCGGCGACGGCGCCAAGCCGCTGGCGATCACCGGCAGCAACGACAAGCTCGCGATCGAGGTGCGGCCCCAGGGCGGCGGCGGCTGGTTCAACTGGGGCAGCGACAGCCACATGGGACCGACCATGCTGGACCTGCACGTGCCGGGCGGCGCCACGCTGGACGTGCACGTGGTCAGCGCCCCGGTAGTGATCGACGGCATGGATGGCGGCGGCATCACCGTCAACACGGTCAGCGGCCGCGCACGGATCAACGCGCGCACGCCCTCGCTCGATGTCGACAGCGTCAGCGGCAATATCGAGCTGGCCGGTCACGCCGCGCAGGCCAACCTGCAGACGGTGAGCGGCGACATCCTCGCCCCCGTGCTGGGCGACCGGGCGAAACTGCAGACCATCTCCGGCCGCATCCAGGCCGGCGGCGGCCCGTGGCGCCAGTTCACGCTGAGCACGGTGTCGGGCGACGTGCAGCTCAACGGCGGCCTCGCTCCCGACGGCAAGATCGGCATCGACAGCATGAGCGGCAACGTGCAGCTGCAGCTGCCCAGCGGCACTTCCGCCAGCGTGCACGCCAGCAGCTTCAGCGGCGACCTGCGCAGCGATTTCGGCACCGCGCAGAAATCCGAGCACGGCCCCGGCAGCAAGCTCGACGCACGCCTCGGCAGCGGTGGCGGCACGATCAATGTCGAGACCTTCAGCGGCGACCTGCGCATGCGCACGTCGAACTGAACCGCCCGCAATCCCCGCAAACGGAAACGCCGTCGCTGGGCGACGGCGTTTCCGTTTGTGCACTTGCGCGGCCCGGCAGACCCGGATCAGAGATCCTGGTGGTACTGCACGTATGGTGTGCGCGACTGGTCGGGCTCCGGTCCCACCGGCGTGTTCGCCGGCGCGCCGGACGACCACAGATTCTGCGCGCCCACGCTCAGCGAACCCTGCCACGGCAGATGCCAGGTCACGCCCAGGTCGATGCTGTTCCAGCGACGGTCGGGGCTGTAGATGCTGCCCGGGTCGCCGGCCAGCGGCTGCATGGTGCGGCCGACGAGGGTACCGCTGACCGAACCGTGGTCGACGCCGAAGCTGATCGCCTTCTGGTCCAGCGTGTTGACGCCCAGCAAGTTGCCCGGCAGCAGATGGATGCGGCCGACGCTGGCCCCCACATCGATGCCGCTCTTGCTGCCCAGCGCCAGACGGCCCTGCGCGTTGAACTGGGAGCTGTTGTCAAACCCGGAGAGACCGTCGACGCTCGGAGTCACGCCGGGCAGCACGCGCGGCAGGCTGGGACTGTTCGGCGTGCTGTTGGTGCCCATGCTGAGGCCCAGGCTGTAACGCCCGTCCTGGTAGGTAGCCCCCACTTCGCTGCCGACCACGCGCAACGGGCTGTTGACCCAGGAATGCTGGCTGACGTCGGCATGCGCTTGCAGTTTCGGCGTCAGGTCGTACTGCAGGCCGGTACCCACCGTGCTGGCGGCGTCCACGGCATGGAGGGACAGCGGCGTGCCGCGCTGGGCCTGCGCACCGTCGCGGCTGTCCGCCTTGAGCGCGAACAGGCGGCCGTTGGTGCCGCGCCACAGCGGCACCAGCAGTCCGGACCCGGCCTGGGTGACTTGCTCCGACGGCTGCTGCAACAGCTGTGCGGCCTGCTGGCTGCTGGCATCGCCCACGGCCTGCCCGGCCGCCGCGAACGGCAGCAGGCACAGCAGCAGGGGAGTGAGCAGGCGGCGCATGGCAGGTAATCGTATACCGTGGATATCAGTCAGATAGGTGACCAAAGTATAGCGCATTTTACATTTAACTAACACCAGCACAAGCCCTCGGTACAGTAATCGATACCGGGCTGTGACCGGCTTCTCGATAGACCGGCTTGCGTTTCGCCGGGTTCCTGCTGGCGATGGTCCGATGCACAGGATATAAGAGGCGTCACGCCGCCTCCCGACCAGCGGGCCCGTCCTTGATGAACGCAGCCTTTCCCTCCCGCCCCGCGCCCGCGCCCATCCCGGCAGGAGACCTGGCGGGCGTGCCCGCGGCGATCGAGCAGTTGCTGAAGGCCCACGACAGTTCCAGCGTGCTGGAGATCTGCGAGCGCATCCTGGAGGATTTCGGAATTGCCGGCCGGCTGCACTGGCGATCGCCGGATGCCCGCGACACCGGATCTCACGGCTGGCAACTCGACCTGGCGGAAGATGCCCAGCGCCAGCACGTGCTCACCCTGAGATGCAACGAGCCGGTCGCCGAGGCCGGCCGCAGCAGGCTGGCGTGGCTGGGCCGGCTCGCCGAGACGCGCCTGCGCCAGCTGGCCGAATCCAGCCGGCTGTACGAGGCGATCTCGCGGCTGGCGCTGGCCGAACGCCTGCAGCGCGCGCTCTACGCAATCGCGGAGCAGGCCAGCGCCGAACACGACATGCCTGCGCTGATGCGCTCGCTGCACACCATCGTCGGCAGCCTGATGTACGCGGAGAATTTCTACATCGCGCTGTACGATCCCGCCGGCGACAGCGTGCGTTTTCCCTACTACGTCGACACTCTCGACACCGAACCGCCGCCGCCCGAGCGCGATGTCCCGCTGCACGAACTGCTGCACGGCATTACCTGGAACCTGTTGCGCCAGGGCCGGCCGCTGTTCGGCGCCACCGACGAGCTGACGCAAGAACTCGGCGAGCAGTTCCAGGTGCACGGCCCGCGGTGCGAACACTGCATCGGCGTGCCGCTGCTCCGCGCCGGCCAGGTCGTCGGCTGCATCGTGGTGCAGAGTTATCGCGCCAACGTCCGCTACACCCGTCACGACCTCGATCTGTTGAGCTACGTGGCGCAGCACGTGCAGACGGCGATCGAGCGGCGCGGCGCCCACGTGGAACTGGAACGCCGGGTCGCCGACCGCACCACCGCGCTGCGCGAGGCGAACCGCGTGCTGCGCCAGCAGGTACTGCAGCGTCAACGCGGCGAGCGGCTGCAGGCGGCGCTGTTCCGCATCGCCGAACTGGCCAGCACCACCGACAGCCTGGAGGACTTCTACCCTGCCGTGCACCGGGTGATCGGCGGCCTGCTGTACGCGCACAATTTCTATATCGCGCTGATCGACGAGGACGACCGGCAGATCACTTTCCCCTATTCGGTGGACGAGGTGGACAGCGAGCGCCCACCGCGCAGCCATGCCCGCGGCATCACCGAATACGTGCAGCGCACCGGGCGGCCGCTGCTGGCCGACGCGGCGACGTTCGACCGCCTGTTCGCCAGCGGCGAGATCACCCGCTCCGGCCCGCGTTCGGTGTGCTGGCTGGGCGTGCCGCTGATCTGGGGCGACAAGGTGCGCGGCGTGCTGGCCGTGCAGAGCTACACGCCCGAGCACACCTACACCGAACGCGACCAGGAACTGCTCACCTTCGTCAGTTACCACGTCGCCAATGCGCTGCAGCGCAAGCATGCCGACGCCACGCTCAGGCAGGCCTATGCCAGCCTGGAGCGTCGCGTGGTCGAACGTACCCGCGCGCTGGGCCTGGCCAACCGCGACCTGCGCGAGCAGATCGCCGAGCGCGAGCGCATCGAGCGCCGGCTGAAGTACGAGACCCTGCACGACTCGCTCACCGGGCTGCCCAACCGCACCCTGCTGCTGCAGCGGCTGGAACAGGCGATGCAGCGCTGCCAGGCGCACCCGCACGAGCAGTTCGCCGTGCTGTTCATCGACCTCGACCGCTTCAAGGTGGTCAACGATTCGGTCGGCCACCTGGTCGGCGACGACCTGCTGTTCCAGGTCGGCAGCCGCATCCGCAGCTGCCTGAAGACCCGCGACGTAGTGGCGCGGCTGGGCGGCGACGAATTCGCCGTACTGCTGGAACACGTCCCCGACGCCGCCGCGGCGCGGCGCATCGCCGAGCACGTGCTGAACGAGTTGCAGACGCCTTTCCGGCTGGGCGCGCGCGAGATCTTCACCTCCGCCTCGATCGGCATCGCGATGGCCGGAACGCACTACCGCCAGCCCGAGGAACTGCTGCGCGACGCCGACTCGGCGATGTACCACGCCAAGGACGGCGGCCGCCATCGCGTGGCGCTGTTCGACGACCGCCTGCGCCGCGAGGCCCTGTCGCTGTTGCGCATGGAGAGCGATCTTCGCCATGCGCTGACCCGGCACGAGTTCGTGCCGTTCTACCAGCCGATCGTCGCGCTGGCCGACGGCCGCGTCATGGGCTACGAAGCGCTGCTGCGCTGGAACCACCCGGAGCGCGGGCTGCTGCTGCCGCAGGATTTCCTGCTGATCGCCGAGGAGACCGGCTGCGCCGAGGCGATCGACTGGCTGATCTTCGAGCAGGTCTGCGCCCAGGCCACGCAGCTGGTCGGCGACAAGGGTACGATCAGCATCAATATCTCCGGCCTGCATTTCCGCTATGCCGATTTCGATACCCGCCTGCTGGCGCTGTTCGAAAAGCACCGGGTGCCGCCGCCCTGCATCCGCATCGAGGTGATCGAACGCACCCTGCTGGACAACCCGGCCCAGGTGAAGCAGATGCTGCAGAACCTGCGCCACCAGGGCGTGGGCATCGCGCTCGACGATTTCGGCACCGGCTACTCCTCGCTGAGCTACCTGCACCAGTACCCGTTCGACACGCTGAAGATCGACCGCTCCTTCGTCACCGAGCTAGGCGACGAACGCAGGGACCAGGGCACGGCGGTGATCCGCGCGATCCAGGTGCTGGCCGATTCGCTGGGCATGCAGGTGATTGCCGAGGGCATCGAGCAGGCCGCGCAGCGGCAGGCCCTGCTCGACGTGGGCTGCCGTTACGGCCAGGGTTTCCTGTTCGCGCAGCCGCAGTCCGCCGAATACTGGCTGCGCCCGGAGCACCGCCTGCCGTAGGAACGCACCTTGTGCGCGAATGCTCTGGCGTCCGGTCGAAGCCGAAAGCATTCGCGCACAGGGTGCGCTCCTACGGCGTGTTCATGCCGTACCGGAAACGCCGCCTGCACCTGCATCGCGCAACAGGTGCTCCGCATCGACCCGGTCGAACCCGTAGCTCTGCGCACAGAACTCGCAGTTCACCTCGATCCGGCCATCCTGCGCATCCAGCGCCGCCTCCACTTCGTCGCGCCCCAGCGAGCGCAGCATCGCCGCCACCCGCTCGCGGCTGCAGCTGCAGCCGAACGCCAGCGGGCGGGGCTCGAACAGGCGCACGGATTCCTCGTGGTACAGGCGGTACAACAGCTGCTCCGGCGCTGTGGCCAGCAACTCCGCTGCGCCGAGCGTGGCGGTAAGGTGCATCACCCGCGTCCACGCATCCTCGTCCTGCGCCGCGGCGCGACCGCCCTCGTCCGGCAGCTTCTGCAGCATCAGGCCCACCGCATGCTCGCCGTCGGCGGCCAGCACCAGCCGCGCGGGCAACTGCTCGGACTGGGCGAAGTAGTTCTCCAGCACACCCGCCAGGTCCGCTGCGCGCAGCTCCACCAGGCCCTGGTAGCGCCGGCCATGCTCCACGTTGCCGATGGTTATCGCCATCACCGCCTGCGGCAACGCCTCGAGCGACAACGGCTGCGGCAACGGCGGCTCCCAGCGTGCCAGCCCGCGCAGGCGGCCCTGGTCGGTGCATTCGGCGAACAGCAGGCGCAGGGCACCCGTGCTCTTCAACTGTACCGACAGTTCGCCGTTCAGCTTGATATTGGCGGTCAGCAGCGCGCTGGACGCCAGTGCCTGGCCCAGCAGCCCGCGCAACTCGGGCGGATAGTCGGCGCGGCCGGCCACTTCGCGCCATGCCGGCCCCAGCCGCACCAGTGCGCCGCGCACGCCGGCGCGTTCGAGCAGGAAGCGGTGCAGCACGTCTTCGACAAGTACGGTTTCCACGCGATCACCTCGCAAGCCAATCGCCGTTAGATGGGGGCGAATGATCGTCACGCAATGGCGCACCTATACTGCGGCAGGTTTCCGATGTCACCACGCCATGCCACGTCATCCGCTTTTTCGCCGCCTGCTGCGCTGGATCGCGTTCGCCGCACTGGCGTGGCTGGCGCTCACCTGGCTGGCGGTGCTGGTGCTGCGCTTCGTGCCTCCCGCCACTTCGGCGGTGATGCTGGAACGGCGCATCGGCGCGTGGGTGCACGGCGAGCACGGCTTCCGCCTGCGCCAGCACTGGGTGCCATGGGCGCAGGTGTCGCCATGGGCGCCGCTGGCGATGGTGGCCGGCGAGGATCAGAAATTCCCCTTCCACCACGGCTTCGACTTCGACTCGATCCACGAGGCGATCGACGCGGCCGACGACGGCGCGCGCCTGCGCGGCGCCAGCACGATCAGCCAGCAGACCGCGAAGAACCTGTTCCTGTGGAACGGCCGCAGCTTCGTGCGCAAGGGGCTGGAGGCGTATTTCACCGTACTGCTGGAACTGACCTGGCCGAAACGGCGCATCCTCGAGGTGTACATGAACATCGCCGAGCTGGGCGACGGCATCTACGGGGTGGACGCGGCTAGCGAGGCCTACTTCCACGAACCGCCCTCGCGCCTCACGCCCGCGCAGGCGGCACGGCTCGCCGCGGTGCTGCCCAGCCCCAGGCGCATGCATGCCGACCGTCCCAGCGCCTATGTGCTGCGCCGCGCGGACTGGATCGAGCGACAGATGCGCCAGCTCGGCGGCCCGTCCTACATCGGGGACCGCCGCTGAAAGCCGGCCTTTGCGATCGTCCACGACCGCGGAAATTTAGCGGACGCCATCTTTTGGCCGCACTTGGCTCAGCTATTGCGATCATCCGTGGCCACACTCCTCAAAAGAGCTTCGCTTCACGATCCGGCTACACCGGCCGCGAGCGCCGGCGCTAGACTGGTCGCGCCCCCGTCCGCGGGTTCAACCGGAGATCCAGGCATGCGTCAGGTCAGGCATCTGCTGGAAGCCAAGGGTGGCAGCATCTATACCATCGCGCCGGATGCGCCCGTGCTGGAAGCGATCAAGCTGATGGCCGAACACCGCATCGGCGCTCTGCTGGTGATGCGCGGCGAGCAGTTGCTGGGCGTGGTGTCCGAACGCGACTACGCGCGCAAGGTGATCCTGCAGGGGCGCTCCTCGGCGCAAACATCGGTCGCCGAAATCATGCGCGGCGATCCGCTCACCGTGGGAACGGATACCGATGTGCTCGACTGCATGCGGCTGTGCACCGACAGCCGCGTGCGCCACCTGCCCGTGCTCGGGGACGGCAAGGTGGTGGGCGTCATCTCGATCGGCGACTTGGTGAAGGCGGTGATCGATGCCCAGGCCGAGCAGATCGAGCATCTGGAGCGTTACATCACCGGCTGAGGCTCAGAGCCTGTTCACGATCTCCGCATAGCTCGCATTGCTTTGCCGTGGCCGCCATGCGGTAGTGCGTGGCGCAGCGCCTGCCTGGCTGGCAGGTCAAGCCGCGCGCTACCGCCTGGCGGCCATGGCAAGGCAACCCGAAGGGCCGGGTCTGTTTGCCCGCATCCCGGCGTCATCCCTCGGTCGTGGACGGACGTCCACTCCTCGCTCCTCAGAGCCGTGTCCATCCATGGACTCTCCCCGCGTGCCTTCGTTCTTCCTTGGCCTGCGCGCAAACAGCTCCCGGCGCGAGCCACGCGGAGATCGTGAACAGGCTCTCAAGTCGTGCGCTGTGCCGAGGCGCGTCCGGGTGAAGCGGAACGCTCCTCCGGCAGCAGATCCGGCGAATGCCCGGCCCGTTGCGCCACCCACACCGACGCGCTGGACACCACCGCGCCGACCAGCGCCACGCCGGCCACGCCGACGCCGAGCTTGCCCAGCCCGCTGACGCCGCTGGTCACCAGCAGGTCGCCGAAGCGCCACACCGCGGTTTCGACGAAGTTCTTGCCCTTGTAGCGCGTTTCGCGCGGCACGCGGGTATACAAGGCGTCCACCGCCGGCTTGGTCATGCCGTAGGCGAAGCCGCGCGTCATCACCATCATCACCGCCACCAGCGGCGTGACCGCCGCGCCCAGCATCGACAGCGTGGCGTGGCCGCCCACCATCACCATCAGCAGCAACGCCACATTCACCAGCGCCGGCAGCACCAGCCCCCAGCCGGCGCCGCGCCGGACCAGCAGCCAGCGGGTCAGGGTGAGCTGCAGCAATGCGCCGAGGATGTTCACCGCCAGGTCCATGTGGGCATAGAACGCGGTGCGCGCCGCACTGCTGGCGAAATGGGCCTTGGCATAATCGGCCACCAGCGCATAGGCCAGTGTGCCGATGCCGTCGCCCAATACCATCAGGATCGCCATGTAGCGCAGGAACGGCCGCGACCACAGTTCGCGTACCCCCGCCCACAGCGAACCGCCGATCGCCTCTTCGCCGTGCGCGCGGCCGCTGCCGGCGTGCACCGACAGCCGCAACAGCAACATCAGCGCCGCCCCCAGCATCAGCGCCGACACCACCAGCAGCGGCGCCACCCCGAGCACGCCGACCAGCAGGCTGGTCACCGCCGGCCCGAACACCGCCCCGGCCATGCCGCCCAGCGCGATCAGCGGGAACGTGCGCCGCGCACGCGCGCTGTCGAAGATGTCGGCCATGAAACTCCAGAACAGCGACACCACGAACAGGTTGAACACGCTGACCCAGACGAAGAACACCACCCCGAGCAGGCGCGCGCCTATCCTCGCCTGCGCCAGGAAGGCGGGCACGAAGGCCAGCAGGCAGGCAATGAAGAAGCAGTAGCTCCAGCCCAGCAGGCGTCGCCGCGGGAAGCGGGACACCATCGCGCCGAATACCGGGGCGAGCAGCAGCATCGCGGCGAAGGTGGCGGCGTAGAACAGCGGCAGTTGCGACGAGCCCACCGCGCCGCTCAACTGGTCGCGTACGGGCCGCACGATGTAGTACGAGGTAAGCACGAAGAAGAACGCCAGCGCGGACAACGCGGGCTCGGCGCCCTCACGGGTCGAGGTGGCACGGATCGGGCTCACGGGGACTTCCAGCACGGGCAATGCTCGGGGGGCTGCAAGGCTAACACGCGTCCCCGAACCCCGCGCGATGGCCCATGGCGTCCAACGGAGGGACCGGCACAGGCGTGGCCTGCGTTGTCCCGCCAGGCAAAGTGCCGGAGAATCGGAACTCCCTCGCAGCCGGCAGCCCTCCGCTGCCGCGGTGCGCTTCCGTTTCCCGCGCGTCCCGCGCCGAACCAGCTTCGACGAAGTACATGCCGTTCCGACACCTGCCCCTCGTCCTTGCCTGTGCCATCGGGCTGGGCTGTCCCGCTCTCCACGCCGCATCGGCCGACGGCAGCGGCGACCTGCCGCCGGCCAGCGCGCACATAGCCTCGGCGGAGCTTCCCGCGGCGCGCGTCAAGGCCACGCTCGTCGACTACCGGCGCTGGCTGGACGAACTCGATGCGCGCCATGGCGCCGCCGGCCTGGCCACCGCGGTGGTGGTCGACGACAAGGTGGTGTTCGAGCACACCCTGGGTTATGCCGACGCCGCCACGAAGGCGCCGGTGACTCCCACCACCGTGTTCCGGCTGGCCTCGCTCTCCAAGGCCTTCGCCACCGCGGTCACCGGCCAACTGGTAGACAGCGGCAAACTGCGCTGGGACATGAAGCTGGTCGACGTGCTGCCCTACTTCAAGCTCAAGGACATGCAGTCCGCGGACCAGGCCACCGTGGCCGACATCCTCGGCCAGCGGCTGGGCCTGCCGCACAACACCTACGACAACCTGCTCGAGGAGGACGTGCCCTACCGCGAGCTGGTGCGCAAGCTGGACGAGGTGGACAACACCTGCGCCGCCGGCCAGTGCTACGGATACCAGAATGTGGCCTTCAGCATGATCGGCGACGTGCTGTTCGCGCGCACCGGCAACTTCTTCGACCGCCTCGTCGACCAACGCATCTTCCACCCGCTGGACATGCAGACCGCCAGCTACGGGCGCTCCGGGCTGGAGTCCAGCAAGAGCTGGGCACGTCCGCACCACCCAGGCCGCAACCACAGCTGGATTCCGTTCGAGCCCAACGAGACCTACTACCGCGTGGCGCCAGCGGCCGGCGTCAACGCCAGCATCCGCGACATGGAGCAGTGGCTGATCGCCCAGATGGGCGGCCGCCAGGACGTGCTGCCCACCGCGTTGCTGGACACGCTGCACGCGCCCGCCGTGAACACCCCGACCGAACTGCGCGCCACACCGTGGCGTCGCGCCCGCCTCACCGCCGCACACTACGCGCTTGGCTGGCGCGTCTACACCTATGCCGGCGAAACGCTGATCTACCACGCCGGCGCGGTGGCCGGTTACCGCACCATGATCGGCTTTTTCCCGAAGTACCACGCTGGCGTGGTCACACTGTGGAATTCCACCGGACCAATGCCCAGCGGGCTGATGCCGATGGTGTTGGACGGGCTGCTCGGCCTGCCTCACGTGGACTGGGCGGGCGTGGAAAGCCCCGAACCGGCCAAGACGGCACCCGCCAGGACACGCCCCCTCCACAGGGCGCGTTCGCGCCGCCACTGAATCCGGCAGCGTCGATTCCGCCAAACGAAGACGGCGCATGCCAAGGCATGCGCCGTCTTCGTTTGCGTGGACTGCGAGGCGGTCAGCGCCCGTTGCTGAACTCGATCTTCTGCTGCGTGGTGCTCGACACCGCGACGCCGCCGCGCATCGCCGGCTTGAAGCGATAGCGGCTTACCGCCTCCATCGCCGCGCGATCGAACACGTGGCGCGGCTGCGCATCGACCACGTGCACGTCCGTGGTGCGGCCTTCCGGCGTCACCGTGAAGCCCACCAGCACCCAGCCGCTCTGGCCCGCACGCAAGGCCGCGGTGGGATAATTCGGGCTCGCCCCCTTCAGCAACACGGCGTCGGAAGTCTCGGCGCCGGCGGTTGCGGCCTGCACGGAAGGCGTTTTCTGCGGCACCGCGGCCTGCTGCTCGACCCGTTGCTGCCTGGCCCTGGCCTGTTCCTGTTCGGCTGCCAGCTGCGCCTGCTGCTGTTCGGCCTGCTTCGCGGCCTCCTGCTTCTCGGTGGCCGCCTTCTGCGCGGCAAGCTGCGCCGCCTTCTGCTGGTCCTGCTCCTGTTGCTGCTGTTGACTGGCCAGCTTGCGCTGGGCATCGAGCTTGGAGCGCAGGATGGTCAGCGTGTAGTTCGCCGGGTCGGCCTTGGCCAGCAGATCGATCTCGCGTTGCGCTTCGTCGAAGTCCCGCGAATTGATCGACTGCTCGGCGTCCGTGGCGGCGTACGGGAAGGTCTCGCGCAACGCGCTGGTCGCCACCGGATTGCCCGGCTGCTTGGCCAGCACGCGCAGATAGAACTCGAACGCATTGTTGCCCGCCGGCGCCAGGTAGCGCTGCTCCTTCATCGCCTTGCCCGCCTCGGCGAGCAACTGGTTGACGTCCATCGCCTGCAGGTTGGAAGGTGCGGCCTCGGGCTGCCCCTTGCCGGCCGCGGTCGGCGCGACGGGCACGCCGGCATCCATCTGCATCTGCTGCTGGTAGGGCCGGATGATCAACCACCACGCCGCAGCGGCAAGCACCGCAATGATGGCAACGATGGCAATAGCAACGGGCCGGACGGCCCCGCGCGCACGATGGTGCGCGACACGTACATATCGGGTATCCATGGTCTCTCACCGAGTGTCGACAGATACCCGCGCTTTTTCCCCCTGTGCATCCAGGAGCGGCGAGTCCCCGACTACGCCGCGGCGCGGATGTGCGAAAGGTAACCGCATTGCGCCGGAGGGGCAAATCGCACGGACTTCCGCCGGAGGGGCGGCGCGCTCCGCGTCGGCAGGGGGGAATACACCACGAATCCAGGCAGCCACTTCCGGCTCCGGAAACGAAACGTCCCGGCAGGGCCGGGACGAAGTTTCCGAATCGATCTCCCCGCGCTGGGCATCGCGGGGAGACAAGTCGATGACGCCTGTTGTATGGAACTTACTTCTTGGCGGTCTTGCTGGTCTTGCTGGTCTTGACGGCCTTCACCACCTTGGCGGCGGCAGGCTTCTTGGCGGCGGCCTTCTTCGCCGCCGGCTTCTTGGCGACCTTCTTGGCCGTGGTCTTCTTCGCAGCCGCCGGCTTCTTGGCGGCAGCCTTCTTCGCCGCCGGCTTGCGGACGGCCTTCTTCGCGGCAGCCTTCTTGACGGCCGGCTTCCTGGCGGCGGTCTTCTTCGCGGTGGTCTTCTTGGCGGCCTTCTTGGCAGCCGGCTTCTTCGCAGCGGATTTCTTGGCAGTGGCCATAGTTCGTCTCAGCTCCTCATCGGTTGGCAGTGGTTGCCCAGTAAAAGCATGGAGGAACGCCTCGACCAGCAAATCGCTGTTGGTGGCGTGCCTCAGATTCTTTACCTGACGTTCGGTTCGCAGGTCAGACAGCGTTCGCAAAACGTGCAGCGGAATCGAGACGGTGATCTTGCGTACCGCATTCGCCTTTTCACCATGCTCGACGTAAGGCTTGATGTATTTCAGTGTTGCCATGTTGCCGTTCCCCGTGAACTTGGGCGAAAGCTATTCCGTAAGATTTCAGCTGTCAATGGATTTTGGCCGGCAAATCAATCCGTTTCGCCAAGAGGCAGGCATGGCCGGCGCCGCCACCAGCGCCGGCACCGCGAACCGGTCATTTTCATTTGGACATCCATACATCCAAACGATAATTTCCGGACATTTCCACACGCACACTCAAAAGCGCCTGAAACAAGCACTTTCCCGTTTACAGAAAGCATCCCGCCGCAAGGCGTGCACTTCGACGCATCCGCGCATCGAGTCACGGCACGGGTACCAGCCAGAAGCCATTTCGGGAGATGAACGGGACGCGACCGGATTCTTCGCGGAACAGCCGCCGCCGGCATGATTCGCCACCGCCGCGGACACCGAATGCGCGCCCCGGCGACCCGCCGGCGGCGGAACCCGCCCGACCCGGCGGCACTGAAATCCACCGGCCGCATCCACGGCGGCGGCGCTGCCTGCCGGTGTCGATCATGCAAATAGCCGTCCATTTCCCGCGCCGGCCCGCACGATGCGAATGCCGGAAACGATGACGGCCGCACAAGGCGGCCGCCGTCGATCGGTGTCGGGAGACCGGCCTCAGTGATCTTCGTTCTCGACCAGTTCCTCGTAGGCGCTGGCATCGAGCAGGTCGTCCAGCTCGGCGCGATTGCTGATGCGCACGGCGAAGATCCAGCCCTCGCCGAAAGCATCCTCGTTGATCGTCTCGGGCTTGTCGTTGAGCGTCTCGTTGACCTCCACCACCTCGCCGGACACCGGCGAGTAGATGTCCGAGGCGGCCTTCACCGACTCCACCACGGCGGCGGCGTTGCCGGCCTGCACGCTGGAGCCGATTTCCGGCAGTTCGACGTAGACCAGGTCGCCGAGCTGGCTCTGGGCGTGATCGGAGATGCCCACGCGCACCAGGCCGCCGTCCTCGACGCGGGCCCACTCGTGGGATTTGTTGAACTTCAGGTCGCCGGGGATCTCGCTCATGGTCGGGTCCAGTGTCGGGTCAGGGGGCTGGCGGCCATTCTAGCCGCAAGAGGATTTGTGGGAATGGGCGGTCAGATGCCTTCGCAGGGCTGGCCGTCGCGCACGAACGGATACTTCACCAGGCGCACCGGCAGCTCGCGGCCGCGGATGTCGACGCGCACCGCGCCGGGTTCGCCGGCGGGGATGCGCGCAAACGCCACCGCCTTTTCCAGCGTGGGCGCGAAGCTGCCGGAAAGGATCTCGCCCTCGCCGTTCGCGGTGAGCACCTTCTGGCCGTGGCGCAGCACGCCCTTGTCGTCCAGCACCAGGCCCACCATCACCCGCTTCACGCCCTCGGCCTTCTGCTTTTCCAGCGCGGCGCGGCCGATGAAATCGCGACCCTCGTCCAGCGCGATGGTCCAGCCGAGGTTGGCTTCCCACGGCGAGACAGTCTCGTCCATGTCCTGGCCATAGAGGTTCATGCCGGCTTCGAGGCGCAGCGTGTCGCGCGCGCCCAGGCCGGCCGGCTTCACGCCGGCGGCGGCCAGTGCCTCCCACAGCGCCACGGCGTGCTCGTCCGGCACGATGATCTCGAAGCCGTCCTCGCCGGTATAGCCGGTGCGCGCCACGAACAGCGGCATGCCGTGCGGGCCCTGCGCGGCGGCGGCGGCGAACTTGCCCAGCTTCTCGATGCGCGGGCGGTCCACCTCGTGCAGCAGGCCCAGCACCTTGACGCGGGCGCTGGGACCTTGCACCGCGATCATCGCGAACTCGGGGCGCTCCTTCACTTCGACGCCGAAGGCCTGCGCCTGCTTTTCGATCCAGGCCAGATCCTTGGCGCGGGTGGCGGCGTTCACCACCAGGCGGTAATGCTCGTCGCCGAGGAAGTACACGATCAGGTCGTCGATCACCCCGCCCTGTTCGTTCAGCATGCACGAGTACAGCGCCTTGCCGTGCGCCTTGAGCTTGTCCACGCTGTTCGCCAGCAAGTGGCGCAGGAAATCCTTCGTGCGCGCGCCGTGCAGGTCGACCACGGTCATGTGCGAGACGTCGAACATGCCGGCGTCGCGGCGCACCGCATGATGCTCCTCGATCTGCGAGCCGTAGTTGATCGGCATGTCCCAGCCGCCGAAGTCGACCATGCGCGCGCCCAGTGCGCGATGAGTGGCGTTGAGTACGGTCTTCTCGGTCATCGCGGGAACGCCTTGCGGGGGAAAGTAGACGGACATTATCCCCTGCCCGCGCGCGCCTTTCCAAGCCGCTCAATGCGCCGACGTATCGATCCGGCGGAAGGTGAGGTTGATGCGCGGCGCATCGAGCCCGCGCACGCGCGGCAAGTCGTGCCGGTACAGCCGCTGGGTGGCGCCGGCCATGCGCAACAGGCTGCCGTGCGGCAGCGGCAGCTCGGATATATCGCCGGGCCACGCCGGTTCGCCGCGCGCACGGCGACGGCGGAAACGGAAGCGCCGCTCGGCGCCCAGGCTCAATGAAGCGATCACCGGCTGCGCGCCCAGCTCGGGCTCATCGTCGCTGTGCCAGCCCATCGCGTCGTCGCCATCGCGGTACAGGTTCGCCAGCACGCTGTTGAAGCGTGCGGCGCAGGCCCGTTCCAGCCGACCGCGCAACGCGGTCAGCGCGGCCGGCCACGGCCGCGGTTCGAAGCGGGTGCGCGAATAGGTGTAGCTGGCGCCGGGATCGCCGATCCAGCAGCTCAGCCGCGGCGTATCGAGTTCGCGGCCGAACAGGCGGATGCGATGGGTTTCCCAGGCGACCGCCTGCCGCAGTTCGGCGAACAACGCATCCGCCTCGACCGGGGCCAGCCAGTGCGGCCACAGCGCCACATCGGCATCCGGCAACGCGATGCGTTGCCAGCCGACGGATGCCGGCGCCCTGCTCATCGCTCAGATGGCGTCGTCGCCATCGTCCGTCGGCGCGACGATGCGTTCCAGCAACTGTTCGGTCAGCTGCTCGGCCAGCCGTTCGGCGCGCTCACCCGCCGTGCGCAGGTGCACTTCCGGCACCTCCGGCTCCTCGTAGGGAGCGTCGATGCCGGTGAAGTTGCGGATCTCGCCGGCGCGCGCCTTGCGGTACAGGCCCTTGGGGTCGCGCTGTTCGCACTCGGCCAGCGGCGTATCCACGAACACCTCGACGAACTCGCCCTCGTCGAACAACTCGCGCACCGAACGCCGCTCGCTGCGGTAGGGCGAGATCGCGCTGACCAGCACGATCAGTCCCGCATCCACCATCAGGTGCGCCACCTCGCCGATGCGGCGGATATTCTCCACGCGGTCCTCGGGGGTGAAGCCCAGATCCTTGTTGATGCCGTGGCGCACATTGTCGCCGTCCAGCAGATAGGTGTGATGGCCCAGCGCATGCAGGCGCTTCTCCACCAGGTTGGCGATGGTGGACTTGCCCGCGCCGGACAGGCCGGTGAACCACAGGCACAGCGGCCGCTGGCCCAGGCTGGCGCCGCGCACGGCCCGATCCACGTCCACGTGCTGCCAGTGCACGTTGGCGGAGCGCTTCAGCGCGAAGTCCAGCATGCCGCAGGCCACGGTGGCGTTGCTCTGGCGGTCGATCAGGATGAAGCCGCCCAGGGTGCGATTGGTGGCGTAGGACTCGAACGCGATCGCCTCGTCCAGGCCCACCGTGCAGTAGCCCACCTCGTTGAGCGAGAGATGGCGCGCGGCCAGCTTGGCCTGCGTGTTGACGTCCACCTTGTGCTTGATCGCCATCACCCGCGCGTTGACCGTGCGCGTGCCGATCTTCAGCCAATAGGTGCGATTGGGCAGCAGCGCGTTGTCGCCCAGCCATACCACGTGGCAGGCGAACTGGTCGGCCACCGGCGCGGGGCGCAGCGCATCGGCGATCACGTCGCCGCGGCTGGCGTCCAGCTCGCGGTCCAGGCACAGCGTCACCGCCTGCCCTTCGCCGGCACTCTCCAGGTCGCCATCGGCGGTGACGATGCGTTCGATGCGCGCGCGCTGCACCCCGGGCTGCACCATCACCTCTTCGCCCTTGGTCACGCGACCGCCGCAGATCGTGCCGGCATAGCCGCGGAAACCCTGGTCGGGCCGGTTCACCCATTGCACCGGCATGCGGAAGTCGGCGGCACGGACGGGCGTGGCGTCGGCCGCCTCCAGCAGTTCCAGCAGGGTCGGCCCCTGGTACCACGACAGGCGCGTGGAGCGTGCACCCACGTTGTCGCCGCCGGGCGCGATCACCGGCAGGCAGTCGACCTGCGCGATGCCCAGCGCCTGCGCCAGTTCGCGGTAGGCTTCGGCGATTTCGCGGTAGGTGCGTTCCTCGCAGTCCACCAGGTCCATCTTGTTCACCGCCAGTACCACCTGGCGGATACCGAGCAGGCTGCATATGTAGGTATGCCGGCGGGTCTGCGGCAGCAGGCCCTTGCGCGCGTCCACCAGCACCACCGCCAATTCGGCGTTGGAGGCGCCGGTAGCCATGTTGCGGGTGTACTGCTCGTGGCCCGGGCAGTCGGCCACGATGAAGCTGCGCCGCGCGGTATGGAAGTAGCGGTAGGCCACGTCGATGGTGATGCCCTGCTCGCGCTCGGCGTCGAGGCCGTCGGTAAGCAGGGCGAAGTCCAGCGCGTCGCCTGCGTCGGCGTGCAGGCGCTGGCTGTCGCGCCTGAGCGCGGCGAGCTGGTCGTCCGGCACCATGCCGGCGTCGTACAGCAGGCGGCCGAGCAGGGTGCTCTTGCCGTCGTCCACGCTGCCGCAGGTGATGAAACGCAGCAGGCCCTGCCCGGCGCGGTCGGCGTTGACGGCATCCATCAGAAGTAGCCCTCCTGCTTCTTGCGCTCCATCGAGGCCGAAGGATCCTGGTCGATCACCCTGCCCTGCCGCTCGGAACTGCGCGAATCGGCCATCTCCTGGATGATCTCGTCCAGCGTGGCGGCGCTGGACTCCACCGCGCCGGTAAGCGGGTAGCAGCCCAGCGTGCGGAAACGCACCATGCGCGTCTCGACCCGCTCGCCCTCGCGCAGGGTGAAGCGCTCGTCGTCCACCATGATCAGCGCGCCGTCGCGCGCCACCACCGGGCGGGGCTTGGCGAAGTACAGCGGCACCACCGGGATGGCCTCGCGGCGGATGTACTGCCACACGTCCATCTCGGTCCAGTTCGACAGCGGGAACACACGCACGCTCTCGCCCTTCCGGATCTGCGTGTTGTAGGTGTGCCAGAACTCGGGGCGCTGGTGCTTTGGGTCCCAGCGGTGCTGGGCGTTGCGGAAGGAGAACACGCGCTCCTTGGCGCGCGATTTCTCCTCGTCGCGGCGGGCGCCGCCGATCGCCGCGTCGAACTGGTACCGGTCCAGCGCCTGCTTCAGCGCCTGGGTCTTCATCACGTCGGTATGCACGGTGGCGCCGTGGGTGAGCGGCGAGATGCCCTGGCGCACGCCGTCCTGGTTGATGTGCACCAACACCTCGACGTCGCCCGCGGCGGCCACCTGGTCGCGGAACGCGATCATCTCGCGGAACTTCCAGGTGGTATCCACGTGCAGCAACGGGAACGGCGGCTTCGCAGGGTGGAACGCCTTGCGCAGCAGGTGCAGCAGCACCGAGGAATCCTTGCCGATCGAGTACAGCATCACCGGCCGGCGGAAGCTGGCGGCCACCTCGCGGAAAATGTGGATGCTCTCGGCCTCGAGCTCGTCGAGGTGGCCGGTGCGCGGGGCAAGACGTGTGTTCATGGATTGGCGATTTCGGAAGCGATGCCCGGCCGGCTATCCGCCAGGCCGAACGGGCATCCTACGCGAGCATGGCCGATTGCCCAAACAACCAAGCCGGCGGAGAACCACGCCTGATGGCATATGCCGCCAAGGCGCCAGCCGCAGGAGCACAGGCCGGAAGGACCTCAGGCGATGGCGGGATAGGCGGGATCGGCGTCCAGCGTGGCCGCGCACACTGCGGCCAGTTCCAGCAGGCGCAGGTCCGAGCCGCGGCCGCCCACCAGTTGCAGGCCCACCGGCAGGCCGTTGGGCAGCGTACCCATCGGGATGCTCACCGCGGGGCAGCCGGCAAGGCTGGCGAAGCTGGTGAGGTCGGCGTGGTTGTCCGGTTCCGCGCCGCCCAGCGGGAAGGCGGCGCAGGGCGTGGTTGGCAACACTAGCACGTCGATCTGCGCAAACAGCCGGCGCATCTTCAGGGTGGCCGCGTCGAGCACGCGGTCGGCCCTCGCGTAGTCCGCGGCACTCTTGCGCCCGGCATAGCCCAGCAGTTCGCGGAAACGCGGCGAGACCGGATGCCCGGTATCGGCCAGGTCCGCGGCGAAAGTGCCCAGCATCTCCGCCTCCATCAGCAGCAGGCCGGCGCGGCGCGTACGCGCGAAATCCCAGTCGGCGAAATCCACCGTGCGGCGCTCGCCCAGCGCGTGGGCGAGCTTGGCCACCGCCGATTCGAACAGCGCCGCCACTTCGGCCTGCACCCCCACCGCGGCAAGGTCCGGCAGCAGGCCGGTGCGCAGCTTGCCCGGCTCCCAGTCCGGCAGCGCCAGCGCCACGCGGCGGCGACGCGAACGCGCATCGTCGGCATCGTAGCCGGCCAGCACCTGCAGCAGCACGGTGAGGTCGGCCACGCTGCGCGCAATCAGGCCTACCGCGTCCAGCCGCCGCGCCGCCGGCACCAGGCCACGGGCGGAGATCTCGCCGTGGGTGGGCTTGAGCGCATATACGCCGCAATAGCTGGCAGGAATGCGGATCGAGCCCAGGCTGTCCGAACCCACCGCCGCCGCGGCCAGACCCGCGGCCACCGCCACCGCCGAGCCGCCGGAAGAACCGCCCGCACTGTAGCCGCGCTTCCACGGGTTATGGGTGGGGCCGAAATGCGGATTGTCGGTGGCCGCGCCCAGCGCACCTTCGTCCATGTTGGTCTTGCCCACCAATACCGCGCCCGAGGCGCGCAGCCGCGCCACCACGTGCGCGTCGTCGGTCGCTGGCCGTTCGCGCCCGGGCAGGCCGGCGCGGGTGGGCCAGCCGGCGATGTCGAGGTTGTCCTTGATCGCCACCGGGATGCCGTCCAGGCGGCCGATCACGCCGTCGCGGCGGCGGTGTTCGGCGGTTCTCGCCTGCTCCTGCAGCAGGCCGGGGCTCAGGCCCA
Organism: Dorcoceras hygrometricum; assembly: GCA_001598015.1. NCBI lineage: Eukaryota > Viridiplantae > Streptophyta > Magnoliopsida > Lamiales > Gesneriaceae > Dorcoceras > Dorcoceras hygrometricum. The sequence continues at coordinate 127,935 of KV020107.1, read as the reverse complement.
CGTAGGCATTGAGTTGCGGGTTGATCCGCTCGATCGCCTCCTGGATCGCCTCGGCCAGCGCCTGCGGGTTGGTGCGCCCGGTGGCCATCCAGTGCAACAGCTGGCACACCGTGGCGCGGCGCAGGTCCAGGTCGGTGATCGGCGGCAGCGAACTCATCGGCATTCCTTGAATGTGTGTTCATCCATGGACGCGAAGATCAAGAAGCGGCCATCCCTGGCCGCACTCTTCAAGCAGGCGTGGGCGGATTATCGCCGCCACCCGTGAAGCCTGCGCAACCGGGTTTGCCGCGCAGCATGCGAAACCGGACAATAGCGCATCAACCGTGTCGCGCCACCGACACCGCCCACACGATTTGCCGGGGAAGCCATGAGCGAACGCGAAACCATGGAATACGACGTCGTCGTGGTCGGCGCGGGGCCGGCCGGGCTGTCCTTCGCAATACGCCTGAAGCAGCTGCAGCCCGACACCACGGTGTGCGTGATCGAGAAGGCCTCCACCATCGGCGCACAGATCCTCTCCGGCGCGGTGATCGAGCCCGGCCCGCTGGATGCGCTGCTGCCCGGCTGGCGCGACGCCCCGCCGCCGATCTGCATACCGGCCGGCGAGGACGAATTCTGGCTGCTCAGCAAGACCGGCGGCCGCAAGCTGCCGGTGCCGCCCGGCATGCACAACCGCGGCAACTTCATCGTTTCGCTGGGCGCGTTGTGCGCCTGGCTGGCGCCGCAGGCCGAGGCGCTGGGCGTGGACGTGTTCCCCGGCTTCGCCGCCGCCGACACCGTGTTCAACGAGGACGGCTCCGTCGCCGGCGTGCGCATCGGCGACATGGGCGTGGCGAAGGACGGCACGCACAAGCCCGGCTACACCCAGGGCATCGACATCAAGGCCAAGGTCACCGTGCTGGCCGAGGGCGCACGCGGCAGCCTCACCAAGCAGCTGATCAAGCGCTTCCAGCTCGACAAGGACAGCGACCCGCAGGCCTACTCCATTGGCATCAAGGAACTGTGGCAGGTGCCCGCCGGCCGTGTCACGCCCGGCAAGATCGTGCACAGCTTCGGCTGGCCGGCCGACAGCCACACCTACGGCGGCAGCTTCCTCTACCACCTGGACAAGGACCGCATCGCGCTGGGCTACGTCAGCGGGCTCGACTACAGCGACCCGGACTACCAGCCGTGGGAAGCCTTCCAGCAGTGGAAGAACCACCCGCACGTGAAACCGCTGCTGGAAGGCGGCAACATCCTCAGCGCCGGCGCGCGCGCCATCGTCACCGGCGGCTGGCAGTCGCTGCCGAAATGCGAGATGCCCGGCGCGCTGCTGATTGGCGACACCGCCGGCCTGCTCAACGTGCCCAAGGTCAAGGGCACCCACCAGGCGATCCGCAGCGGCATGCTCGCCGCCGAGCACCTCGCCGCGAACGGACTCAAGTCCGCGGGTTTCGATGCGAAGCTGCGCGGTTCCGAAGCGATGGCGGAACTGAAGAAGGTGCGCAACATCAAGCCCGCCTTCAAGAAGGGGCTGTGGTTCGGCCTGCTCAACGCCGCATGGGAAACCGTCACCGGCGGCCGCTCGCCGTGGACGCTGAAGAGCAAACCCGACTGGTCCAGCCTGCACAAGCTGGGCGAGTGCGAGGAACCGAAGCGCGACTACGTGCAGCCGCGCGAACTGCCCCCGCGCGACCGCCTCGCCGGCGTCTACTTCGCCGCCACCGAGCACGACGAAGATCAACCGATCCATCTGCACGTGGCCGACACCAGCATCTGCGTCGACCAGTGCACCAGGGAATACGGCAACCCCTGCACCCGCTTCTGTCCCGCCAACGTCTACGAAATGGTCGAAGACGAAGGCGGCCGGCGCCTGCAGATCAACGCCGCCAACTGCGTGCACTGCAAGACCTGCGACATCAAGGACCCGTACCAGATCATCAACTGGGTGACGCCGGAGGGCGGCTCGGGGCCGAATTACCAGAACCTGTGAGCCGCGGCACCCGCTGACGCACCAACCGATTTCAACAAGGAAGCGACCCTGACCAGCACGATCTCGTGGCGACTCAAACGCCTGCGCTACCTGCTGCAGCGCGTAGGCGGCAGCATGGCCCAGCGCGGCCTGCGTGGGACCATGGCGCGTATCGCGCAGGAATTCCGCCCACGCGGCGCAGCCGATGCGTCATGGCAACTCGAACCGCTCGACGTGCCGTTCGCGCCATTCGCCCTGCCATGCAGCGAAACCCCGCGCGTTTCGGTGATCGTGCCGGTCCACGGCAAGCTGCCCTACACGCTGGCCTGCCTGCGCTCGATCGCCCGCCACGGCGCCGACGCGGCGTTCGAGGTGATCGTGGTGGACGACGCCTCGCCCGACGACAGCGCCGCCGTACTGGGACACGTCGACGGCCTGCGCCTGCTGCGCAACGAACGCAACCTCGGCTTCATCGGCAGCTGCAACGCTGGCGCCGCGGCGGCGCGCGGCACGCACCTGCTGTTCCTCAACAACGATACCCAGGTGACCCCGGGCTGGCTGGACCGCCTGCTCGACTGCTTCGCCGAGGAAGCGGCTTGCGGCATCGCGGGCAGCCGGCTGGCGTACCCCGACGGCCGCCTGCAGGAGGCGGGTGGCATCGTATACGCCGATGGCAGCGCCTGGAACTACGGCCGCTTCGAGGACCGCGACGATCCGCGCTTCCTGTACCGCCGCGATGCCGACTATGTCTCCGGCGCGGCACTGATGATCGAATCCGCGCTGTTCCATGCCACCGGCGGTTTCGACCGGCGCTATGCGCCCGCCTACTGCGAGGACATGGACCTGGCCTTCGCGGTGCGGGCCGCCGGCCGGCGCGTGATCTACCAGCCGGAAAGCCTGGTGGTGCATTGCGAGGGGATCAGCTCCGGACTGGATCCGTTCGCCGGCGTGAAGCAATACCAGACCGCCAACCGCGCCACCTTCGCGGACAAGTGGCAGGCCGCGCTGCAGCGACAGCCGGCACCGCGCACGCCGGTGGAGACCGCAATCCACCATGAACGGCGACCGCACATCCTGATCGTCGATGCGCTGGCGCCGGATGCCGCACGGGATTCCGGTTCGCTGCGCCTGCTCAACATCATGCGCCTGCTGCGCCAACTGGGCTGGCGCATCAGCTTCATGGCGGACAACCGCAGCGCCACGCACGGCGAGATCGTGCAGATGGGGCGTGCCGGCACGCACGTGCTGTGTAAACCGTGGTCGCCTTCGCTGGCCGCGTGGCTGCGCCGCGAAGGCGCCACGCTGGATGCCGTGATGCTATGCCGCCACTATGTGGCGGCTCCCAACCTCGACCTGGTGCGCCGACTGGCGCCGCAGGCCAAGGTACTGTTCGACACGGTGGACCTGCACTTCCTGCGCGAACAACGCGCCGCGGAACACACCGGCAACGATACGCTCGCCCGCCAGGCCGAGCTGTCGCGCCATCGGGAGCTGTCGCTGATCCAGGCCTGCGACATCACCCTTGTCGTGAGCCCGGTCGAGCATGCCCTGCTCGCCCGCGAGTTGCCGCAGGCCCGGATCGAGCTGCTTTCCAACGTGCATGAAGTGTACGGGCGCGGAGCCGGCTTCGCCGCGCGCAGCGGGCTGGTCTTCGTCGGCGGTTTCAACCATCCACCGAACGAAGATGCAGTGCGCTGGCTGGTCGGCGAGATCTTTCCGCGCATCCGCGCACAACGGCCGGACATCGCGCTGCACCTCATCGGCGATATTCCCGAAGCCGCGCGACCGTCATTGGCCACGGCTGGTGCGCAGATCCACGGCCGCGTGGCCGACCTCACGCCGTGGATGGAAGGTTGCCGCATAGCGCTCGCCCCGCTGCGCTATGGCGCCGGCGTGAAGGGCAAGGTGAACATGGCGATGAGTCACGGCCTGCCGGTAGTTGCCACCGGCATCGCCGCCGAAGGTATGCAGCTGCGCGACGGCGACGAGATCCTGCTTGCCGACGACGCCGAGGGTTTCGCCGCTGCCGTACTGCGGCTGCACGATGACGAAGCGCTGTGGCACCACCTTTCGGAATACGGGCTGCGGAATGTGCGCGAGCACTTCTCGTTCGAGGCCGCACGTGCCACGTTGCGCCGGATCCTGCCATCGCCGGCGGATACCAGCGACATCCTGCACTGAAACTCCATCGACCCATTGACCATACGCATCCGCACGGATTGCTGAGTCAGGTTAGAATCGAGGTTTGCATGAACTTCGGGCACCCCCGCCCGGGTGTCGTCAGCTGAGGAAGCACAGATGAAGATTCTGGTCGGCTACAAGCGCGTCGTGGACTACAACGTGCGCATCCAGGTCAAGCCCGACGGCACCGGCGTGGTGACCGATGGCGTGAAGCTCTCCGCCAACCCGTTCGACGACATCGCGCTGGAAGAAGCCCTGCGCCTGCGCGAAAAAGGCATCGCCGAGGAAGTGGTGGTGGTGGGCATCGGCCCTGCCGACCTCACCGCGCACCTGCGCAACGGCCTGGCGATGGGCGCCAACCGCGCCATCCACGTCACCACCGCCGACGCCGTGCAGCCGCTCACCGCCGCGCGCGCCTTGCTCAAGCTGGTCGAGAAGGAGCAGCCGGGTCTGGTGCTGCTGGGCAAGCAGGCGATCGACGACGACGCCAACCAGACCGGCCAGATGCTGGCTGCGCTGTGGGATCGCCCGCAGGCTACCTTCGCCAGCAAGGTCGACATCTCTATTGAGAGCGGCGCCGACGGCAAGGCCACGGTGACGCGCGAAGTGGACGCCGGCCTGGAAACCATCGAGGTGGAACTGCCCGCCGTCGTCACCAGCGACCTGCGTCTCAACGAGCCGCGTTTCATCAAGCTGCCCGACATCATGAAGGCCAAGAGCAAGCCCATCGACGTAGTGGAACTGGCCTCGCTCGGCGTCGACAGCGGCGACCATCTCAAGACCACCCACTACGCCGCGCCGCCCAAGCGCAGCAAGGGCGTGATGGTGAAGGACGCGGCCGAACTGGTCGCGGCGCTCAAAGCCAAGGGCCTGCTGTAATCCCCATCCCGCTGGAACGCACCCCGTGCGCGAATGAGGCTTTCGCAAAAACGCCGACCGCGCACCGGGTGCGCTCCTACACAAGGCATCAGGAGCAACGTTCCATGAGCAAGATCCTCGTCATCGCCGAACACCTGGACGGCAAGCTGAACCCCTCCACCGCGCGCGCCGTGAGCGCCGCCGCCGCCGTGAAGCCCGAAGCCGTCGATGTGCTGGTGCTGGCCGACAACGCCGCCGCCATCGCCGCCGAGGCCGCACGGATCGGGGGCGTGAGCCGCGTGCTCACTGTCGAGCGCGCCGAGAACGCGCACCCGCTCGCCGCCGTGCTGGCGCCGCAGATCGCCAAGGCCGCCGCCGGCTACAGCCACGTGTTCGCCCCCTCCACCACCTTCGGCAAGGATGTGACGCCGCGCGTCGCGGCCCTGCTCGGCGTGGCCCAGGTCAGCGACGTGATGAGCGTGGAGGGTCCATACAGCTTCAAGCGGCCGATCTACGCCGGCAACGCCATCGTCACCGTGGAAGCCGAACCCTCGCACACCGTGGTCGCCACCGTGCGCACCGCTTCCTGGCCGGTCGCCGCCGGCGGCACGAACAGCGCGCCGGTCGAGTCACTGGCGCTGGATGCGACCCTGCCCACTCATACCCGTTACGTCGGCCTGCAGTCGGGCAAGAGCGACCGCCCCGACCTGCAGAGCGCCGGCAAGGTAGTCTCCGGCGGTCGCGGCGTGGGCTCGAAGGAAAACTTCGACATCATCTTCAAGCTGGCCGACAAGCTCGGCGCGGCCGTAGGCGCCTCGCGCGCCGCGGTGGACGCCGGCTACGTGCCCAGCGACCTGCAGGTGGGACAGACCGGCAAGATCATCGCGCCGGAACTGTACATGGCCATCGGCATCTCCGGCGCCATCCAGCACCTCACCGGCATCAAGGACGCCGGCACCATCGTGGCGATCAACAAGGACGCCGAGGCGCCGATCTTTGAGGTGGCCGACTTCGGGCTGGTGGGAGATTTGTTCAAGCTGATCCCGGAGCTGGAGTCCGCCCTCGGATAATTTGCATCCGCGCCGGGGGAGTTGCCATGGCCGGCAATTGAGAAAAGAAATTTTGCGCACAAGAGACAAAATATGGATGTCGAGCTGAGCATTGTCATGCCCTGCCTCAACGAGGCGGAGACCATTGCGCGCTGCATTGAAAAAGCACAGCGGTTCCTAGCCAGCAACAATATTTCCGGGGAAGTCGTCATCGGCGACAACGGTTCGACCGATGGATCCCAGGACATCGCACGTTCGATGAACGCCAGGGTCGTGGATGTTCCCGTGCGGGGTTACGGGGCGGCCATCTACGGTGCGGTCATGCAAGCCCGCGGCCGCTATTGCATCATGGGCGACGCCGACGATTCCTATGATTTCTCGCAACTCCAGGCCTTCATCGAGCGGCTTCGCGGGGGAGCCGACCTTGTGATGGGCAACCGCTTTGCCGGCGGCATCCGCCCTGGCGCCATGCCGTGGAAGAACCGGTACATCGGCAACCCCGTGCTTTCGGGTCTGGGACGCCTCTTGTTCAAGACGCCGATCCGGGACTTCCATTGCGGTATCCGCGGGTTCTCGAGCGAAGCCTTCAGGGCCATGGACCTGCACACGACAGGCATGGAATTCGCCTCCGAAATGGTCATCAAGGCGACTCTCCTCAAGATGAGGATCGAGGAAGTGCCCACGACCCTGGACAAGGACGGCCGTTCACGCCCGCCGCACCTCAAGCCTTGGCGCGACGGGTGGCGGCACCTGCGGTTCATGTTGCTTTTTTCCCCGAACTGGTTGTTCTTGTATCCGGGCATATTGCTGATACTTGCCGGCGCCCTTGTCGGTTCAGGACTGATGTTCACCCCCTTGCAGGTGGGAGGGGTGCAGTTCTCCCTTGGCACGCTCGTCTATTGCGCAATGTCGATCGCCATCGGTTTCCAGGCCATATGGTTTGCCCTGCTGGCTCGTGCATATGCCGTGCAGGAGGGACTGGTGCCGCAAAGCTGGCGCATGAAGCTCGTGGAGAAGTGCTTCAGCCTGGAGAACGGCCTCCTGGGCGGACTGCTGGTCTGCGTGCTCGGCCTTGTCCTGCTTGCCCTGGGGCTCTCCAAATGGGCCGAGGTGCAGTTCGGCATACTCGATGCCGGCAGGATCGTCCGCCTATGCATAGCCTCTTCCCTGTCCATCACGCTCGGTTTCCAGGTGATGCTATCGAGTCTGCTCCTCAGCACGCTGCGTCTGAACATGCGACACCTCCATGACATGAAGCTGGACTGACGATGGACTACGTCATCGGCTCCGGTCTGGCCGGTGTCGCCTGCGCCAAGGCGCTCCTGGCGCGGGGACGCGACGTCACCATGCTGGACCCCGGCGTGACACTCGAACCCGAGCGGGAGGCGTCACGCATGGCCCTGGCCACCCGTCCGCACGGCAAGTGGCCTCACGCCGAGAGGGTCAGGCGGATGCCGGCGGTATCGGGCGGGGTACCCGAGTTCAAGCTTGTTCACGGCTCCGACTACCCCTACCGATACTTCGCAGGGGCTCCCTCGATCCGGATCGATACCGCCGGAGTGACGCCCTCGCACGCGCTGGGCGGACTCAGCAACGTATGGGGTGGCGCGATGCTGCCCTACCGCGGCTCGGATCTTGCCGCATGGCCGGTCGCAGACACCTCGATGTCGCGCGCATACCAGGCTGTGCTTGGTTATGTGCCGCTGGCCGGACGCGACGATGCGCTGGCCGCCGATTGGCCGCTGTACGCCAGGCCAGCGGCCGACATGCCGCTCAGCCGCCAGGCGGCACGCCTGCTGGGCAGACTGGAAGGACAGCGGATACCCGGAGTTGCCGTCGGCAGGGCGCGATTGGCCGTGCGGGCATCGAACTGCGTGGCCTGCGGCGAATGCCTGAACGGTTGTCCCTACGACCTCATCTACTCGGCCCGACAGGAACTGCCAGCCTTGCTCGCCGCGGGCATGCACTACCAGCCGGGCACCAGCATTCATGCTGTCGAGGAATCAGCGACCGATGCGCGCCTGGTCGCACGCACCTCGGCCGGGATGCAGACCATCCATGCCGAGCGCGTCTACCTCGCTGCCGGCGTCTACGGCTCCACCGGGGTATTGATGCGATCGCTGGGCATCAGGCAAGCCGAGATCCTCGATTCGCAGTACTTTCTGCTTCCGCTGCTGACGGCGACCCGGACGCCCCACCCGGAAAACGAAGAGTTGCACACGCTCGCCCAGCTGTTCATGGAGATCGAGGACAAACGCGTGGCTCCGCACAACGTGCACCTCCAGATCTATGGCTACAGCACGGCCCTGGATACGGCCATGGCCAGCCGCCTGGGGCCGCTGCGTGGCCTGCGGCGCCTGCTTCTCGAGCGCATGCTCGTCGTGCAGGGCTACCTGCATTCCGATTACTCCGGCAAACTGACGGCGCAAATGACGGAGAACGGGCTCGTCGTCACCCCGGCGCCCCATCCGGAAACGCGCAAGGTGCTTCAACGCGTTGTCAAACGCCTGGCCGGCCTGGCCGGCAAGCTCAAGGCCGTGCCGGTTCCGCCGCTGCTGCAGCAAACTCCCCCCGGCCGCGGTTTTCACAGCGGAGGAAGCTTTCCGATGAGCGAGTCGCCCGGCCGCGGGGAAACCGACAGCCTGGGGCGTCCGCCGGGCTGGCGCCGGATCCACGTCGTCGATTCGTCAGTATTCCCCAACATTCCGGCGGCTACCATCAGCTTGACCGTGATGGCCAATGCATGGCGCATTGGCCACGAGTCGTGAGAAACGCCAATGATCGCGGTAACGGGCGCATCGGGTTACGTGGGCGGCCTCGTCTGTGCGGGGTTCGCCAAGGACGGCGTGCTGAGACTCGTTCGCCGCCCCGCTGACGCGGGCGATATCGGCTGGGATTTCGCCATGCCCGCGCGGGACCTGGCTGAGAAGCTCGAGCAGCAGCATGTCACGCACATCATCCATGCCGCGTGGGACATGCGCTCCAGCAGGTTGGACGAGCTCAGGCTCACCGCCGTGGCCGGCTCGCTGCGCCTGCTTGAGGCCGCCCGGGCTGTCGGCGCCAAGGTCATCTTCATTTCGACGATCAGCGCATTCGCAGATGCTCGATCGGCCTATGGCAAGGCGAAGCTGCAGGTCGAGGAAGCGGTGACCGGCAGCGGCGGAATCGTTCTGCGCCTCGGCCTGGTCGCCGGGCAGGGCGGTATGTTCGGCAGCCTGCGCAAGGCCGTGCGGGGATCGCGTATCGTGCCCATGATCGGCGATGGCTCCACGCCGCAGTATCTGTTGCCGCAAGCGTCGCTCCTGAAGGCCCTGCGGGCTGCGGTGGATGGCCGACTGGACAGCGAGCACGCTCCGGTAACGCTCGCCATCCCGCGCGCCGTGCCCTTCCGGTCGATTCTGTTGTCGCTGGCCCGGGAGGCTGGCCGCGACGTCATCCTCGTCCCCATTCCCTGGCGGATTTTCCACATGGCATTCAGGAGCGCGGAGTTGCTGCGCCTGAAGAGCGGATTCCGCAGCGACTCGGTGCTCAGTTTCGTCTACCAGGACCCCCATCCCGATTTCAGCCAGCAGGAACGCCTGGGACTGACACCCGCATGGAATGAATTGCAGCTTCCCCTAATCGGCCATTGATCCGTGAACAGCGGGGCCAACGGCCGCGGCCCCGCTTACCTATGCTTGCCGCAAAGTCCCCAGAAAACGGATGCCTTGAAGGATGCTCGATCCATTGCCCATTCAAACCAGGTCTCGTGGCGGCATGATTTCTGGTCTGCTGCAACCCGCCCTGCTGACGTTTCTCGTCCTCTTGCCGCTGCTCATCAACGGCTACCCCATCTTTTTCAACGACTCCGGCGCTTATCTGCAGGCTTTCACGGGAATGGCGTCTTTCGATCACCCGCTGGTTGACCGCCCGATCTTCTACTCCGCTTACCTTTACGCCTTCCGGACGCTATTCCACACCAATGCCGCCGCCGTACTTTTCCAGGGCGTAGTGTTTGCCTATGTAGCGACCCGCTGCAGCAGACTGGGATGGCAGTCAGGCGTGCGCTCCTGGCTTCCATTGTTTCTCATCCTGCCTTTCTCGTATCTCGCGGTCATGGCCTCCACGCTCATGCCAGATATCTGGATGCCGAGCGCGCTCCTGGCTGCCTACCTGATCTTCAACGAGCCAGGCCCACGGAAGTGCTTCTACTTCGTCGTCATCGCAACCTCGGTGGCCTTCGCCCCTGCCAATGGGGTGATCATCGCCTTGTCGGTCGCTGGCTTCTTCGCCATCGTCTTGATAGCAAAGGTTCGCCTGCCGAAAAAATGGATCAACCTGTGTATCGTGGTGCTCGCCGTGTTGTTCGGGCAGGGTGCGGTTTCACTCAGCAACCATTACGCGTTCAAGGTCTATTCGCCCATCGTGTCGGGCAGCGCGTTCCTGTATGCCACTCTGACCAGGGAAAATCTGGCGGACGATGCGCTGAGCAGGGAGTGTGCGGCGACGGGGGCCGGCAACTCCATCTGTCGCGACCTCCCCCATTACCGAAACCTTTCGGGCAACACCCTGTTGTGGGGTGAAAAATGGAAACGCCCCATCTGGAATCCGGAAAACCAAGACTTTCTCTCCAAGGTCAACCGGCGGATCCTGGCCGCACACCCTGCCAAGGCGGCCGCGTACTTTCTCAAGAATAGCCTGACCGCATTGACGCTGTTCCCGGCCAACCTCGACCAGCTTTACTCCGTCAAGTACAACACCGTTGCCGGCCCGGCCACGTGGCTGAACAATTACGGCGATATGGCCCGGTTCTCGCAATCGATGCAGCAAACCCGGAGAAACGTTTTCGGTTACCTGAAACTCTATCGCCTGCTGCTTGGGGCGCTTTTTCTCGCAACGATATGGCTGGCCATCCGGAACAGGCTCCATGCCAACCCGGCCTTCCTCGGCTTTTTCGTATTCGGCCTGCTTTTCACCATCGCCAATGCGGCCATCACCGGCGGCCTGTCCCTTCCCGATTACCGCCTCAACGTCCGGGCCGTCGACATCTTCGTGGTGATGCTCTTTTGTCTGGCTTGTGGCTCAAACCCTTCTCCGTCTTCCCAGGTCGGCGCCGAAACACCGCAAGCCTGATCCCCGGCCACCCCGTCGACACGCACGGCACATGGAAAGGCGGCAGCCCTTCCATGTGCCGGCGGTTTCCATCAATGATCGGCTGCCGGCGGGATCGCGCGATACGAGGCCGTAACGTCCGGCAACGGTTCGTCCTCAGGCGCATTGGCAGAGTCCGTGGGCTTTATTTTTTCCACACCGACCGAAAACCAGTCGCACCACGACACCTGGTTGCCTTTGTCTACGGCAATGCGCAGGGTACGGGCGCCCCCGGTGTTGACCGTGACATCCCCTTTGTAATTGCGATCCACGATGAAGCGGGGCATCGCTGGCTTGCCGTCCAGCAGGAACGTCAACCCGACCAGCCCGCCCTCCTTGCCTGGTTCGTTCTTGGCGATGCACTCGGGCGAAAGCGGATCGATATGGGGACTGAACGTGACCTCGCCGATCCTGCCGGCATCGAAATCGATCCAGGCGTCACGGTCATCGGCGGGCGGAATGAACAGGCGGTCGCCCGCTTCCGTCTCTATCGGCGAGTAGCCATTCTGATGCCCTACTTCCCGCGCCATCAGCCAGGACAGGCCCGGCGCCGACTTTTCCATGCCCATGAGGCGGACGCTCTCGGGGATGATCGAGTCCAGTGCGGCAATATCGCTTGCCTGGGGATCACCCGTGAGAATCCTGGACCGGCTGGCTGGCGCAGCGTTCGCCGGCTCTCCGGGACCGGTGCATTTGGCCGAATAGCAGCGCATGCGGGCAACCCTTACATACAACTGCGAGCACACAGTAGCGCTGCCACTGCCTGTCGTCCGGAGCGTCAGGTGCTTGACCCCCTGCAGGTCCAGCGTGGCCAGCCGCACGGTTTGCGCTGACACCGCCGCACGGTACAGCAACCTGCCGTCCGCCTCGACGCTGAAGTCCGCCTGGGCATGATTGGCATCGGCCTTCATGCAGCGCTGCTCCGGAGCGCCGAGATAGGGGCGCAACGACATCGAGGAAACGCCGCCGTCCAGGGCGAAATCTATTTCGCCCGCGCCCGGCTGCGGGAAGTAGAGATCGTCATATTCAGGCGATACACCCGCACTACCCTTTCCGCCTTGGCTGGACAACCCCATCAACAACTTCAAAGCATGCTCGCGCCCCACGAACACCTGGCCGCGCCCCGGCGACAACGGCACGCTCCTGTCCACATTCATGGCCGCGACGTTCGCATACTCGCTCAGCACGCGCTGGCGCACAGCGTCGCTCGTCGCTGGATTGTTGGCCACTTCGCCTGCCAGGGCATTGGCAAGCATGGTCCCTTTCAGCGGCAATCCCGCCGCATGCATCAACCAGCCGGGCAGCAGGTAGGAATAGGTGCTTGCAGGAATGCTGGGCAACGGGAAATTGGCCCATACGCGGAATGGCGGAAAATGCTCCTCGGGGCGCTTGCCGTCCTTGAAGCACAGCGTCTGGTAAATGGAGCCCAGCGGCGGCATGTGATCGCCGTAGAACAGTACCAGCGTCGGCCTCCCGCGCCTTTTCAATGCGTCGAGCAAGAACCCGTAGGCGTCGTCGGCATCGATCGCATGCACGAGATAATCCGCCATCTGCCTGCGCTCATCACCTGTGAGCACGGCAGGTATCCCGAGACCCGCATCCACCGACGGTGCTCCCGCACCGTACGGGAAATGGTTGTCCATCGTGATGGCGGTGATGTACGTGGGCCCGCTGGCGGCGTCCAACTCGGCCAGCACGGCCCGCATCAGCGCAGCATCCCGCACGTGCCCGCGGTCGGAATAATCCCGCGGATAGAGAAAGCTGCCGATATCCTCGAATGCATCGAAGCCCATGTCCGGCATCGCCGCATCACGGCGCCAAAAACCCCGGTTGTCCGGATGGATCGCCAGCGTCCTGTATCCATCTTTTCCGAGTCGCTGCGGCAATGCGGCGAAAGGGTACTTGACCAGTTCGTAGTAGGCGAACATCGAACCTGGATAGAAGTCGACTGGCATGCCGGTCTGGACTTCAAACTCGGTTTGCAATGTCCTGCCACCGAATACGGGCACGTGCAGGCTACCGCCCTGCGGCTGTTGCGCGGCCACATGCTTAAGCACCGGCTGATCGGAAAAGCCGCAAAGCTGGGATGGTTCGAAAAGGGACTCGCTCTGAACGATGACGATATCCGGGCGCAAATCGCTCTTGGCGCCTTCGAGCCCTTTTCTCGCCAACCTGACCGCCGGCTCTTGCCAGAAAGCCTTGACCGCCGCGGGATCGGGCCGGCGCTCGACGCTTTTGTCAGTCATTCCGCCCAGCAGCAGGTTGCCTGTTATACCGGCCGCATACGCGCCATGGATTTGCGAAAAGACCTCCCAGCCAAGCGACTCGACAATATCGGGGGCCCGGACGACGCCTACCGTCGCCATGCCGGCCACCGCCAGACCAAGGCAGGCGATCCGCACGCACCGATCGACCAATCCAGGCAGCCGGAGCAACCGGCGTCTGCGAGCGAAAATACACAGGGCAACGAAGGCAACAACAACAACGGACACACCCACAATTTTCGCTGCGGTGGGATGGATGAAGCCGACCACGAGATGCGGATTCTTCAGGAATCCACCCACTACTGTGAGATCGGCATAGACCAGGTTGCTGGCGAGATACGTCATCTTGGCGTGGTCCGCATAACGCAGCACCCACAGGACCAGGAACTCCACCAGCAACGCGACCCACGCTCGCCCGGTGATGGCGCAAAGCAGAAGGGCAAGCAAAACAGGAAGTACCGAATCGATGGCGATGGCGGCGAAAGAGCTGCCGAATCCGATATAGGGATCGGCCAGGATCGTCACGACACACGACAACACCACAATGGCCGCCAATCGGGTGGTACAAGACACAATGGATCGAATCATCAAAACAACCTTTGGCAAACCGCCGGCCTCGGCACTACCTAGCCCTTCGGCAGCATGGTTTAACGTCTGCGGGACCCCATCCATCGAATGGCCCCCCCTCTCTCGCCGCTCCCCGGCCACACCCACGGGGCATGTATCCCGCCGCAGCGGCTCCATCGAACTGGCCCGCCATCCCGCGGACACCCAGGCCACGGAACGCATTCCGGGCAGGCGGTTCCACTTGCGGCTCGGCTGCTCCCCCGCTTTCGATCTTCCGAAGCTTTGCGCATTACGCCTGCAGTTGCAAACTCTTGACGCTAACATTGCGTGCGCATGACACCTCGGCACCATGCCCGCTCCCATTACCCGCAAGCATTCGACAGAGGAATCCCGCCATGTCATCCGCCGCTCCCGCATCGACCCGGACCGCAAGCATGCGGCAGGAGGAAAACGCATGAAGGTGCTGGTCACCGGCGGCAGCGGGTTCATCGGCTCGCACACCTGCGTGGAACTGCTCGAACGCGGGCACGAGGTGTTCATCCTCGACAATCTGAGCAACAGCAGGCCCGAGGTAGTCGAGCGCGTTGCCAGGATCGCCGGCCAGGCACCTTCGTTCACAGTGGGCGATATCCGCGATCAGGCCCTGGTCCGCCAATTGCTGGAACAAGAGCGTATCGAGGCCGTCATCCATTTTGCGGCACTGAAGGCAGTGGGCGAGTCCAAGCAGCAAGCCTTGCGTTATTTCGACAACAACATCAGCGGCACGCTGACCCTGCTGCAGGCCATGCAGGCATGCGGCACGCAGCTATTCGTGTTCAGTTCTTCGGCCACCGTCTACGGCGAACCCGATACTTGCCCCATTCCAGAAACCGCGACCACTCGCGTCACCAATCCCTATGGCCGAACCAAGCTGGTCTGCGAACAACTGATTTCCGACCTGGCGGCGACCCAGCCGGGCTTTTGCGCCGCCACCCTGCGCTATTTCAACCCCGTGGGCGCCCACCCATCCGGACTGATCGGCGAAGACCCGGCCGGCATCCCCAACAATCTGATGCCCTACATCGCGCAGGTCGCCACGGGGCAGCGCGAATTCCTTCAGGTATTCGGCAATGATTACCCGACGCCCGACGGCACCGGGGTGCGCGACTACCTGCACGTCGTCGACCTGGCCATCGCCCACGTCGACGCGCTGGACTATCTGTGCCGCGAGCAGCGCAGCTTCACCGTCAACCTGGGTACCGGACAGGGATACAGCGTGCTCGAGGTTGTGCGCGCCTTCGAGGCCGCCAGCGGTCGGCCAGTCCCCACGCGCATCGTCGAGCGACGTCCCGGGGATGTGGCCAGTTGCTATGCGGATCCTGCGCTGGCCCAACGTCTGATCGGCTGGAGTGCCCGGCGCGACCTGGCCCAAATGTGTGCAGACGCCTGGAAATGGCAACTGCAGCATGCAGGCCTGGCGACGGCGCGCTGATCCGGTCGCGCCTTGCATGCCTGCGAATGTCGCTACGCCGGATGTCTCGGTAATCGTCACCTTCCATCGCGAAGGGTTGCTTGCCCACCAGAGCCTGCTCTCCTTGAGTCGCTGCCGCTCGGCGGCGGAGCGGGCCGGCATCGGCGTGGAAATCATCGCCACGCTCGATCGTCCCGATGCCGAGACCGAACGGGTGGTGCGCACTTATGGTCAACCCGGCGGCCCCGACATGGTGATGCCGCTCGATGTGGGCGACCTCGGGCAAGCCCGCAACCACGCGGTCCAGCAAGCCCGCGGCCATTGGGTGCTGATCTGCGACGGCGACGATTACCTGTCGGAAAACTTCATCTGCCGTTGCGCGCAGGCGGCCGCCGAATTCGGCGAGGAAGCCATCCTGCACGCTCAACTGGTGGTTCTGTTCGACGGCTGGAATGCGATCAGTTGGCAAACCGGTGACGACGACCCATCCTTCGACCCGGCTTGCCTGCTGGTCTGCAACCCTTGGAATTCATGCAGCTTTGCGCGGCGCAGCCTGTATGTCGACATCCCCTACGTGCGGGCCCGCCCCGGGGAGAACGGCTTCGGATTCGAAGACTGGCACTGGAACTGCGAGACGTTTTCCCGGGGCCATCCCCACCGAATCGCCGAAGGCACCGTGCATTACGTGAGAAAGAAGGTATATGGATCGCTCAACGCGGCGCACGAGCGCCACCATGCACTGATTCCCCGTACCCGTCTTTTCGGCTTCGCCCCATGACGCTGCGCAACTCGTTCATCCGGACCTACCGGGCCCTCGACGGGAGGCTGTTCTCCCGCTTGCCCATGCGATGGCAGAAGTCGGCAGCCGGCGCCGCATTACGCGTAGCTCGGACTCTGTTCCCCAGGTACGCATGGCCAACGTCGGTCGATCCCCTGCTGGTCCGGCGGCTGCCCCGTGCCCTGCCCGCCTCCCGGCGCAAGCTTCCGGACTGGGCAAGACAGGACATGGATGGTCTCGCACGTAGCGTCGACCCGTTGCTTTCACCCGACAAGTTCGCCGCCACGAACCCTGATGTGTATGCGCCGCCCATCCATTGGCAGGAGGCCGGAACCGTCTATGGACATTTGCGCTCGCGACTCGGCCAGGGCGACTACGATACGGTGTTCCTGGTGCCCTGGCTCAAGCGCGGCGGCGCCGACCTCGGGGCGCTGCATCACATCCGCGCGTGCCACGAGGCCTTCGGCCATCGAACCTTGGTAATCGCCACGGAACCCCACGATTCGCCATGGGCCTCGCGTCTTCCCGCAGGAGTGAGCTTCCTCGAAGCCGGCCCGGAATTGACCGGGCTCAGCGTGCCGCACGCCGAACAGGAGATTGTGCTGGCCCGCTTGCTGATCCAGCTGGCTCCCCGTCGCATCCACCTCATCGGTTCGCATCTAGGCTGGCGCACCGTGGTCCGCCACGGCCTGGCCATCCACCAAGCAAGCCGACTCTATGCGTCGCTCTATTGTGACGACCGTGACGGGCACGGTTACCGCGACGGCCTGGCCGTCCGCTATTTGGCAGACGCCGCCCCCTGTCTGGATGCGGTAATCACCGACAACTCGGTATCCCCCGAGGAATGGCGCCGCAATCTGGGCGTATCCGACGATCTCTTCCACGTCGTGCATTTCCCTGCCCCTGCGATGCTCGCAGCAGGCATATCGCACCCCGGCAGGCGGCTGCTCTGGGCAAGCCGGCTGGATCGCCAGAAGCGCCCAGATCTGCTGGCTCGACTCGTCGCTGCGCTGCCGGACTACCACTGGGATATTTATGGGGCTCAGGTTGTCCCTGGGCACGGCGGCGATGTCGGTACCCTGCGCAAGGCAGGCAATGTGTCGCTGCACGGCGGCTACGATGATTTCGCGCACATCGTCCGCCCGGATCATGCGGCCTTTGTCTACACCAGCGCGTGGGATGGCCTGCCGAACGTTTTGCTGGAAGCCACCAGTGCCCATCTGCCTATCGTGGCACCTGACGTAGGCGGCATTCGCGACCTGATCCCCCCACAGCGCCTGATCCGTCCCGCCGACGACGTGGCCCAGTACGCCCACGCGATCCGCGCGCTGGACGACGCAGCCACGCGCACTGCGTGGCTGCGCGCCCAGCAGGAACACCTGGCAGGATTCACCCCCGAAAACTTCCTCGCGGGTCTGCGCCGGATCCCGGGCTATGCGTCCTGATCCGGGCGCAGCACTCTAGTCGTGTCTCCGACGGCGGTTTCGCCGTCAGCGCCGGCGAAACCGCCGCAATATGCGCCCCGCCGCCGACCTCCATCTCGCCTTGATCGGCAATTTCCCTCCAACGATCCGCAGCATGGCGTATACGCCGACTTCTCCCGCGGGATCGAAGCGTCTGGTGGCGACGAAGCGACTGGCGACGCGGAACGGACGTGTGAAACGCCATGAACGGCTGCCCGTGATCAACTGCAACTGCTCGGCAGAGGCGAGGGCCTGCTGCAAACTGGACTGCATCGACATGCACTGGTCGCGGTAGTACCTCGCATCCATGCCGACTTCAGTCAGCTGCCTGCTGTATGCCTGCATGCGCGACTCGGCCTCTTCCAACTGTCCCTTGTACGCCTGCATGCGCGACTCGACTTCTTCCAGCCGGCTCTTCAGTCGTTCGTTTTCCTGGCGGCCTCCCTCAGCCGTTTGCCACGCCTGGTTCAGGCGCTCTTCCATCCGTGGCTCACCCTTGAAATTGAAGACGCGCCCGGGGGTGGCGCGGTCGGCCACCTCCCAGGTGATCTGGTTCTCCACGCGGTCCATGCGGCCGAGGACGCCCTCGAGCCTGCCCACCCACTGCGATCTCGCATGCAGATTCTCGCCGTGATCAGGACGATGCATCCGCTCCAGGAAATCCTCGAACCTGCCGTCGATGCCCAGCGCCGCCCGCTTCTGCCTGTAGTACTCGTTGCTGCCTCTCAGCCAGCAGGGGACACCTGAAAGCTGGAGCCAAAGCGTGACGTGATAGGAACTCGAGTACCCGAATCGTCCAGTCAACACCCGCCTGTCCGCCGGACGGCCGCCTCTCATGATCTCGGCGACGAGCATGACCGTCTCGACATCGACGAAAGGGAATCCCGATTCGAGCCGCTTCACCGTCTCGATCGAATCCACCACCTCCTCCCTGGCGTCCTGGAACGCCTGGAAAAGGACTGGTGCTCCAGAGTCACCCATACTGTCAGCGACCAGGCGCAGGTGGGCGGACATTTCGTCCATCGCGTCACCGTTGCTCGTGTAACCCGACGTATTCAGATGGATGAAGGCACCCTTGCCCCCGCGCAGGTCAAACTTATGGCGCATCTCGAGTAGAGGTTCGACGGCATCGTCGAAGGAGAAGTCCGCGCGCACGCCTTGGTCAACCAAGAGTCCTGCTGAATTCCGGTCCCTGACTCCCACCAACCGCGGTTCGAACCTGGCTACATGGTCGCGCACCCGCGGCGCATAAGCCGGGGAAATCTGCTGCCCGGATATGACGTAGACAGCACCAGATAGACGTTCGAGAAAATACTCTGCGACACCGAGGACGAAGTCGCCCCACATCTCGTTCAGGAAGCCACCACCATAAAGCTGGATGTACGAAACATTGCGCAGGACCGCGACTTCGCGCAGCCGCAACCGCGCCGCCATTTCGGGCGCGATCGGCCTTTCGGAGACAAACGCGAGAGCATCCACCGCGTAGCCATCACGCAACATCGCGACATCGACGTGCCTGGAAATCGCGTCCAGCGTCAATATCGAAACCACGGCAAGCTCCGACGCCGCCTTGAGACGCGATGCCGCTCCTTTGTGCTGCAGGATGTCGCCGAAGTTCCCGTAGCCAAAGTCGCTACCGATCAATATGGCCTTGGGACGCTGGGCACCAAGGACCTCGGTGCTTTCGTCGTCCGCGTACAAGTGCAAGTGCATGGGTTTCAAGCTACCTTTTTCGGTTCGTCGCGACCGAGGCCCATGTCGAGGCCAAGGGCTGTGGTAACGCGCAGCGCGAACGCTTCGGCACCATGGCGGCGGCTGATCAGTTGTCGCCCATTGGACGCCATCTCCGCGACCGCGGACCAATCCGCGTATAACCTCCGGACGGCATCGACATAACACCCGACCAGGGTATCGTCGTCCTCCGCTTGAACCAGCCAACCCGTGACACCGCTGACGACCGCTTCCTTGATCCCCCCGACATCCGGCGCAACGACAGGAAGGCCCGCCGCCAAGGCTTCGAGAAGGACGTTGGGCAGACCGTCATATGCGCTCGTATACAGGAACGCATCGTACGACTCGACGGGCAAAGCCGAGAACGACGAGAACGAACCGCGGTAGTCGACGCCGGAGTTCCGGCTGAATACGCCACGTGGATCGATTCCGTCATGTGCCGCTCCATAGGCGTCGATCGCCACGTCCACTCCTGCCGCCTTCAGCGCCCCGGCGATCCGCACAAGCAGTTCCGGCCGCTTCTCGGGGGCGATCCGCGACGCCCAGAGCAGGCGTCGTTTCGGCGCGGAGACACTGCCGCTCGCAGGTCTGGAATCGCACCGGGCGTAGATCGTTTCGTACTTGGAATCCAGGGTGCCGAGGAAGGCGCGATCATAGTCTGCAACCGCATCGCAATCGCAGACGACCTTCCAGAATCCGCCGAGATGGCGCCGCATGTGGTTGATCCCCCACGGGCCACGCAATTGCTCGCCACGCCAGGCATATATTCCGTCACTGAAACGGTAATAGATGGTGCGAAATTTCCCGGCCAGTACGGGAGCAAAGGCGTCCAGCATCCGGTGGGCGAACATTGATGACTTCAGATGCAACCTGGCGCCATCCTCGCTCACCGCCAACATCGCTCGCAGCAGCATCTGGCGGCATTCTTTCTCATCCAGCAGCGGGAACGCATTGTGCGCATCGATAAAGACCGTGCGCTTGGGCAACTTCCCCGCCCATTCGTGAGCCCTGGCCGATTCCCCGGTGACCACCAGGAACCTGGCCTGCGGCTCCTTCGCCGCAATTTCCTCGAGTACCTGCAGGATGTACTTTTCCGCCCCCCCGGGCTTCAGCCATGGCAGCAGCACCACGTCGGTAAACTTCTCCTTGCCCATCATCCTGTAGAGGGTTTCCAGTTGCATACCCCAATGCCGTGGATTCCAGGGTATCGGGCCATAACTGTCCGCCGTCTCAACCCGACCGGGCTCGACCTCGGGCTCCAGGCGCATCGCATCCCGCAGGAAACCCACGAGCTTTTCCGACTCCATGAAGCTGCGCGTGTTGTTGCTCTCGAAAATATCGCTCCGCTTCTTCATGAAGCGGTCCCAGTTACCGACGCGTTTGCGGCAGGCCTGCATATCGGCCAGGAAGGTTTCGACGTCGAAGAGGCGGCTGTGCGGAATGAGCCGGACCGATGCGGCGTCTGCCAGCCGTAGCAGGCTGCCCGCCCGCTGCCGGTAGAAGAAGACCGTATCCGGAGCCACGGCCATGTCATACCCCATGGCGCGCAACTCGCAGTTCATGAACCAGTCCTCGTAGGCGAACCCCGAGGTTACGCGCAAATCGTCGTAACGGACTGAATCGAAGACGGCTCGCCGCACAAAGATTCTCGATCCGTAAGGATGCTGAAAGGCGTAATCCGCAGCCGTCAGGTATTCGGATCCGACGTAGCGACAGACATGGTACTGGTCACCAAAGGCGCACAGGTATTCCATGAAAACCGCCACCTCGGGTCGAGGGTGCCGACGCGCCGTATCGAGCAATGCAACAATGCAGTTGGACGAAAGCAGGTCATCAGCATCAGCCGTCCAGATGAACTCACCGTGCGCCCGATCGATACCAGCGTTCCTGGCAAGCCCAAGCGAACCGACATCGACCTCCACTTCTTCCACCCGGCAAAAGGCGGGCAACGGGACCGAACGGAACACCTCGCGGGTCGCATCGTCCGAACGGTCGAAAACCACCACCAGTTCGACAACGATCCCGCTTTCCCGCGCCTCCTGCGCACAGGCATGCAACGAGCGCAAGGTCGGTGCGAGAAGCAGCGCTTCGCGATGTAGATTGAGAACAACGCTTACATCGACGCCATTCATTGGTACGTCACCTGGAAAGGCATGCGGAACTTGAACCACATGGGATCGTTAGTGTCGGCAAGCACGTCGAACACCAGGGCGAGCTCATCGGCATAAATAACCATGTTGTCGCTTCGGTCCCATTTGCTTACCTGGTTGATCCGGATAGCGACGCTGTAGGACTGGCCGCCACGCAAGAGCATGTTTGACGAAAAGCGGATGCGGACTCGCTGGCCGGCCTGGACATCCATGCTCCGGCGATAAGTGTTGAAGATGCTTTCCCCGGTCAACTCCTGCCCGAACTGGTCCTTGATCAGGAAGCCGGCACTGACGTTCCTCAGGCTCTTGTGGAACATCACGTCGAGCGCGAGCGCGAAGTCCTCCCCCTGTTCGACCCTGCTCGTCGGCTCGCCCTTCGAATCGAGAATCTGCAGCGATTCGATTTGCAGCACGGAACCGTCATCCGGTCGCGAAGCGGGCGTGTCGCGATCCGCTTCCTGAGCGGTGCCGGATTCGCCCCCGGACTCCAATGGTTTACCGACGGGCTCCTGCGAGACGGCCGCATCGCTGCCCATCGACTCCAGCACGATCCGGTTGTGCTCGATGAAAACGTCGTTCATGTAGGCGTTGGTGACTTCCGTGACCCCGCCTTGCATCTTCACCTTGCCCGCTTCGATCCAAATGGCGTGGTCGCACAATGCGCGCACCGCATCGATCGAATGGCTGACGAACAGCACGGTGCAGCCGCTTTCCATCAACTTGCGCATGCGCGCCATGCTTTTGTGCTGGAACCAGGCGTCGCCCACGCTCAAGGCTTCGTCGACGATGAGGATGTCGGGCTCCACGTGGATCGTTACAGAAAACGCCAGACGGGCGAACATGCCGCTGGAATACGTCTTCACCGGTTGGTGCACATAGTCACCAATATCGGCAAAGGCGATGATCTGCTCCAGCTTCGCGTCCACCTGCTCGCGCTTGAGGCCGAGCAGTTGCGCGTTCATGTAGATGTTCTCGATCCCGGTGAATTCGGGATTGAACCCGGAACCCAGCTCGAGCAACGCCGCAACCTTGCCCCTGACTGCCACGGTGCCTGTCGTGGGAGCCAGCGTCCCACAGATGACCTGGAGAAGGGTCGATTTGCCGGCACCATTTTTCCCGAGGATGCCGTACACCTTGCCCTTGGGAATGACGAAGCCTATGTCGCGAAGCGCCCAGAACTCCTTGTAATAGCTTTTCCCGGTCCGCCCGAAGAGCATCTGCAAGAGCCTGTCCCTAGGCTTGTCGTATACCTGGTAGCACTTGCCGAGACCGTTGATCTCGATGGCATTTTCAGATGACATCGGCAAAACCCTTCCTGGTCTTCTGGAACCATGCAAAGCCCAGGGCGGCAAGGCCCATCGACAACAGCATCACCTTGCACCATGGCATCCAGTGCATGCCCTTGTCCCAGAACAGCACATCCCTGGTCTGCTCCACGAAATAAGTAATCGGGCTCAAATACATGAGCCTGCGAAACCTTTCCGGGAGCGACTCTATCGAGTAGAAAATCGGCGACATGAACATCAGTATCGTCGTGATTACTCCGATCACCTGCCCCACATCCCTGAGGAAAACCCCCAGCGATGCCAGGCACCATGAAATCCCCACACTGAACAGCGCCAGCGGCAGTATGACGACCGGAAGCCACAGAATGTCGAGGTGCGGCATCCCGAAGATAACGATGTAGAACAAAAGCCAGACCAGCACGCTCACAAAAAAATGGAACAACGCCGAACCAAAGGCAACGACCGGTAATATCTCAAGCGGAAAGATGACCTTTTTGACATAGTTCGGGTTGGCTATCACCAGACTTGGCGCCCGGTTGATGCACTCCGAAAAAAGATTGAAAACGATCATCCCCGCGAAAAGAACGATCGCGAATTCCGCGCGCGACCCCGTCCCCCCGCCCCAGCGCGACTTGAAGACCACGCTGAAGACGAACGTATAGACGATCAGCATCAGCACCGGCGTGAAAAATGACCAGAGCAGCCCCATCATCGCCCCGCGATAGCGGCCGATCACTTCGCGTTTGACCATTTCGAAAATCAGCCGCCGGTGCCCAGCCAGGGAACGCAGGGCAAACAGCGGACTCAACCGGTGAGTGGCATAGGGGTTCACGATCCACCATTCAAGGAAGCAGCAGGCGCTTTACCCGCCTTGTTCAAGATTGACTACGGGCCGCTGTTTCAGAGCGTCGACAAGATGCCGTCGAGCTCCCCGCGCAGGTCCCCGAAATCCTCTACGCCCACGCTGAGCCTTACCAGATTGTCGCCGATGCCCAGCTCGGCTCGGCGCGCCGGCGGCACGGACGCATGAGTCATGATCGCCGGGTGGTTGATCAGGCTCTCCACGCCGCCCAGCGACTCGGCCAATGCAAACAGTTCGGTCCGCTCGCAAAGACGCTTGGCGGCCTCTGCCCCGCCCTTGATCCATATGGATATCATGCCGCCGAACCCATGCATCTGCCGCTTGGCCAGCTCATGTTGCGGGTGCGACTCCAGGCCGGGATAGGCAATCCGCTCGATGGCGGGGTGGGAGGCGAGCCATTCGGCCAGCGCATGGGCATTCTCACAATGCGCCTGCATGCGCAGATGCAGCGTCTTGAGCCCACGCAGGGCCAGGAAGCTGTCGAACGGCCCCTGCACGGCACCCACCGAGTTCTGCAGGAAAGCCATCTGCTCGGCCAACTCCGGGTTGCTCGCCACCACCACACCGCCGACCATGTCGGAATGGCCATTGAGGTATTTGGTTGCCGAATGCAGCACCAGATCGGCGCCGAACTCCAGCGGGCGCTGCACCATGGGCGAACAGAAGGTGTTGTCTACCACCAGAATCAGCCCATGCTCTTTCGCGAATACGGCGATCTTGGCGAGATCCACCAGCTTGAGCATGGGATTGGTAGGCGTCTCTGCCCAGATCATCCGCGTATTCGGCTTCAGCGCAGCCTTCAGCGCGGCAATGTCGTTCAGGTCGACGAAGCTGAAATCCAGCCCAGCCGAGCGTCGACGCACCCGCTCGAACAGGCGGTAGCTGCCGCCGTAGAGATCGTCCATCGCGATCACGTGGCTGCCGGAGTCCAGCAGGTCCAGCGTGGTCGACGCGGCCGCCAGGCCGGAAGCGAACGCGAAACCGGCCACACCGCCTTCCAGATCCGCTACGCAACGCTCGTAGGCCATGCGGGTGGGGTTTTGCGTGCGCGAATACTCATAGCCCTTGTGCTTTCCCGGGCTCTCTTGCACATAGGTGGAAGTGGCATAAATCGGCGTCATGATGGCGCCGGTTGATGGATCGGGATGCTGACCAGCGTGGATAGCGCGGGTCCCGAGGCCGAGGCTGGCAACGGGCGTCTTCTTGGGCATGACAAGCAACCGTGGCTGGGCAGTGCCGCCCGAGGCCGGCAACCGCAATGAATGGATCGCGCATTGTACCTGCGCAATCGCTGTTTTCCTTAACAACTGCCCCCAGCGGCCATCCCACCACACGCCAACGTATTTGAGCGACAACAGGGCCATGCGAAAATGGGGCCTGTCCCACGGATAGCGGGCCTCATGGAAACCATCCTCGTCACCGGCGGCGCCGGCTTCATCGGCGCTAACTTCGTGCTGCAAGCGGTGGCCGACGGCATGCGCATCGTCAATCTGGACAAGCTTACCTACGCGGGCAACCTTGACACTTTGTCCCCGCTGCAAGGCGTTGCACATCACTTCTTCATACAGGGCGACATCGGCGACCGCCCGCTGGTGGGGAAACTGCTGTCCGAGCACAAACCCGACGCCATCGTGAACTTCGCCGCCGAATCGCACGTGGACCGCTCCATCGACGGTCCCGCCGAGTTCGTGCAGACCAATGTGGTGGGTACCCTGAGCCTGCTGGAGTGCGCCCGCGACTACTGGCATGGCCTGGAAGGCATTCGCCGCAAAAACTTCCGTTTCCTGCACGTATCCACCGACGAGGTCTACGGCTCGCTGGGCGAAACCGGCATGTTCACCGAGACCACACCGTACGCGCCGAACTCGCCCTACTCTGCGTCGAAGGCCGCCTCCGACCACCTGGTCCGCGCCTTCCACCACACCTACGGCCTGCCGACGCTCACCACCAACTGCTCGAACAACTACGGGCCGTACCAGTTCCCCGAGAAACTGATTCCGCTGGTCACCGCCAAGGCGCTGGCTGGCGAAGCGCTGCCGGTTTACGGCGACGGTCTGAACATCCGCGACTGGCTGTTCGTGGGCGACCACTGCTCGGCGATCCGTCGCGTGCTGGAGGCTGGCCGCGTGGGCGAGACCTACAACGTGGGCGGCAATGCCGAGCGCACCAACATCGCCGTGGTGAAGACGATCTGCGCGCTGCTGGACGAGCGCCGCCCGCTGGCCGACGGCCGCAAGCGCGAGTCGCTGATCACCTATGTGAAGGATCGCCCCGGCCACGACCGCCGCTACGCGATCGACTCCTCCAAATTGCAGCGTGAACTGGGCTGGAGACCGTCGCAAACCTTCGAGAGCGGTATCGCCGCCACGGTGGACTGGTACCTCGCCAACCAGCCGTGGGTGCAGCGCGTGCTGGACGGCAGCTATCGCATGGAGAGGCTGGGCGCATGAATACAACGAACACACGCAAGGGCATCATCCTGGCCGGCGGTTCCGGCACACGGCTGCACCCGATCACCCATGCGGTAAGCAAGCAACTGCTGCCGGTATACGACAAGCCGATGATCTATTACCCGCTGGCCACGCTGATGCTGGCCGGCATCCGCGAGATCCTCGTCATCAACACGCCGCACGAGCAAGCGATGTTCCAGCGCCTGCTCGGCGATGGCTCGCAATGGGGCATCGACATCCGCTACGCGGCGCAACCCTCGCCGGACGGCCTGGCCCAGGCTTTCACCATCGGCAGCGAGTTCATCGCCGGCCAGCCCAGTTGCCTGGTGCTGGGCGACAACATCTTCTACGGCCACGGTTTCACCGAGCGGCTGAAGCGCGCCGCGGCACGCGAGCATGGCGCCACCGTGTTCGGCTACTGGGTGAAGGATCCGGAACGCTACGGCGTGGCCGAATTCGATGCCGCGGGCAAGGTGGTCGGGCTGGAGGAGAAGCCTGCCCGACCGAAGTCGCACTACGCCATCACCGGCCTGTACTTCTACGACGCCCGCGTCTGCGACTTTGCCGCCTCGTTGAAGCCGTCGCCGCGCGGCGAGCTGGAGATCACCGACCTCAACCGCTGCTACCTCGACGACGGTTCGCTGCACCTGGAACAGCTTGGCCGCGGTTTCGCCTGGCTGGACACCGGCACGCACGAATCGTTGATGGAAGCCGGCAACTACATCCAGACGATCGAGAACCGGCAGGGTCTCAAGGTCTGCTGCCCTGAGGAAATCGCCTACCTCAATGGCTGGATCGATGCCGGGCAGCTGCAGGAGCTGGCCGCGCCACTGGCCAAGACCGGCTACGGCCAGTACCTGCAGCAACTGGTCCGGCAGGGGCTGCTGCGATGAAGCTGATAGCGACGCGCCTGCCCGGCGCCGTGGTGATCGAACCGCGAGTGTTCGGCGATGCTCGCGGCTTCTTCTACGAAAGCTACAACGAGGCGAAGTACCGCGAGGCCGGCATCGGCTGCCGCTTCGTGCAATCCAATGTGTCGCGCTCGGCACGCGGCGTGTTGCGCGGTCTGCATTACCAGTGGCCCAACCCGCAGGGCAAGCTGGTCAGCGTGCTGGAAGGCGAGGTATACGACGTGGCGGTGGACATCCGCCACGGCTCGCCGACCTTCGGCCAATGGGCAGGTGTGATGCTCACCGCGGAGAACCATCGCCACTTCTGGATCCCGGAAGGCTTCGCGCACGGCTTCTGCGTGGTCTCCGAATTCGCCACCTTTGCCTACCAATGTACTGCGCTGTACGACCCCCAGGCCGATGCCGGCATCCGCTGGAACGATGCGGCGCTGGGTATCGACTGGCCGATCGGTGATCCGCTGCTGTCGGACAAAGACAGCAAGACGCCCCTGCTTGCCGACGTGCCCCCCGGTCGGCTGCCAGCGTACGCGGCATGAAGCTCCTGTTGCTTGGCGCCAATGGCCAGCTCGGCCGCAGCTTCATCGCGGACGGCGGCCTCGCCGTCCGCGGCGAGTTGATCGCCGCCAGCCGCGATGGCCGGCATTACGACGGCACCCGCATCGAGACCGCCGATCTTTCCGCACCGGACAGCCTGCCCGCCATGCTCGACCGTGTGCACCCCGATGCGATCATCAACACCGCCGCCTACACGGCGGTGGATCGCGCCGAGCAGGAAGAGGCGCAGGCTACCCGCATCAACAGCGAAGCCGTGGGCATGGTCGGCCGGTGGGCCGCCGCACACGGCGCGCTGGTGGTGCACTACTCCACCGACTACGTGTTCGACGGTACCGCCACGGTGCCGTACCCGGTCGATGCGCCAGCCGCGCCGCTGAGCGCCTACGGGCGCAGCAAGCTGGCCGGCGAAGAAGCGCTGCGCGCCGGCGGCGCGGCGCATTTCATCTTCCGCACCGCCTGGGTGTACGCGCCGCACGGCCACAACTTCCTGTGCAGCATGCTGCGCCTGGGCGCCAAACGCGACGAACTGCGCGTGGTGGCCGACCAGACCGGCGCACCCACGTCCACCGCGCTGATCGTGGACGGCACGCTGGCCGCGCTGGATGCCTGGCTAGCCGCCGATCCCGCACAACGCCACACACTGGAAGGAACCCACCACCTGGTCGCCAGCGGCCACACCAGTTGGCACGGTTTCGCTGGCGCGATCTTCGACGAGGCCTGCGCCCGCGGCTTGCTGGCTCGCAGGCCTCGCGTGGCGGCGATCACCACCGCCGACTACCCCACTCCGGCCAGGCGCCCGGCCTGGTCGGTGTTGGACAACACAGGCTTCCAGCAGCGCTTCGGCTATGCTCTGCCGGATTGGCAAACCGGCTTGCACGGCGTGCTGGACGCGCTCGCGCGCCAGCGCACCTGACAGCGCCGGCAGGAGCGCGCCCTGTGCCCGAAAGGCCCTTCGCAAAGAGTCCTTCGCGCATCGGGTGCGTTCCTGCCAGACGAGCCACGATGCCACAGGCAAACGTACAGGCTGATTCATCATGCTCATTCCCCTGATCCTCAGCGGCGGCAGCGGCACCCGCCTGTGGCCGGTCTCGCGCAAGAACCTGCCCAAGCAGTTCCTGTCGCTGGCCGGCCACGGCACACTGTTCCAGCAGACCGTCGCGCGCACGCGCGCCCTGCCCGAGGTGGCGGCACCGATCGTGGTGGCCAGCGAGGATCATCGCTTCCTCGCTGCCGAACAATTGCTCGAAGCCGGTATCGAAGGCGGCACCGTGGTGCTGGAGCCATTGGCGCGCAACACCGCGCCGGCGATCGCACTGGGCGCGCTGGAAGCGCTGAAGCATGCCCCCGACGCCGTGCTGCTGGTGCTGCCTGCCGACCACCTGATCGGTGACACCGGCGCATTCGCCGCCGCAGTGGCCCAGGCGCTGCCGCTGGCACGGCAAGGCTGGCTGACCACCTTCGGCATCCGCCCCGACCGCGCCGAAACCGGCTTCGGCTATATCCGCCGCGGCGAGGCGCTGGGCGACGGTGCGTTCCGCGTCGAGCGTTTCGTGGAAAAGCCCGACCTCGCCACCGCCGAGGGCTATCTCGCCGACGGCGGCTACGACTGGAACTCCGGCATGTTCCTGTTCCGCGCCGACCGTTATCTCGAGGAGCTGGACACGCACGCGCCGGCCATGCTCGCCGCCGTACGCACCGCACACGACTCCGCCCACGCCGACCTCGACTTCGTACGCGTGGACAAAGAGGCCTTCGCCAAGGTGCCGGAAGATTCCATCGACTACGCGGTCATGGAAAAGACCGCGCGCGCCGCGGTGGTCCCGGTGAGTTGCGGCTGGAGCGACATCGGCTCGTGGTCGGCGCTGTGGCTGGCTGGCAAACGCGACGGCGAGGGCAACCTGCGCGAAGGCGACACGCTCGCGGTGAACACGCGCAACTCGCTGCTGCGCTCGCACGACCGTCATCTCGTCGCCGCCGTGGGCGTGGAGGATCTCGTCGTGGTCACCACGCCCGACGCCACCCTGGTCGCGCATCGCGACGCGGCGCAGGACGTGAAGAAGATCGTCGACCAGCTCAAGGCCGCCGACCGCAGCGAACACTCCTTCCACCGCGTGGTGCATCGTCCCTGGGGCAGCTACGACTCGCTGGAAGCCGGCGAACGCTTCCAGGTCAAGCGCATCGTGGTGAAACCCGGCGCCAGCCTCAGCCTGCAAAAGCACCACCACCGTGCCGAGCACTGGATCGTGGTCTCCGGCACCGCCGAAGTCACCTGCGACGACAAGGTGTTCCTGCTCGGCGAAAATCAGAGCACCTATATCCCGCTCGGCAGCAAGCACCGCCTGCGCAATCCCGGCAAGGTGGCGCTGGAGCTGATCGAGGTGCAGTCCGGCAGCTATCTCGGCGAGGACGACATCGTGCGCTACGACGACGTGTACGGCCGGGCCTGACACTTGTGCGGGCGCATCCGGTGCGCGGATGCCCCTGCTCGCGGCACGGCCAAAGAACATTCGCGCACCGGACGCGCTCCTACCGCGATTTCAGCCGCCTGCGCAATCGCCATTCGTCGCGTGCCACGTAAGCCGCCGCGCCCAACACCATCAACGCCAGCACGTACCAGGTGATCAGGTAGTTGAGGTGGTGGTTCGGGAAATGGATCACCGTCATGCCGCCGCGCGGCCAGGCGGAGGCGCCCGCCCCCGAAGCGGCATCGGCATCCACGAAGTACGGCGCCACGTCGCTGAGCCCGCGCGCCTTGGCGATCGCCGCCACGTCGCGGGTGTACCAGGTGTCGGCAGCGGCATCGTTGTGGCGGAACAGGCCGGAAGGCTCGCTGATCCGCAGCAGGCCGGTCACCGTGGCTTCGCCGCCCGGCGGTGCCGGGCACCGGCCCTTGAGGTCGCACCAGCCGTCCGGCGCGAAGCCGCGGTTCACCAGCACGATGCTGCCGTCCCCGCGGCGCAGCGGGGTGAGAATCCAGTAGCCGCTGCCTGCATCGGTGGCAGTCCACACCCGCGTCTGGCGGCCGCCGAGCCAGACGCCCGAGAGCCGCACGTGGCGGTATTCGGCATTGGCCGCGTTGACTCCGGCCCAGTCTGCCGGACCCGGCGCAGGCACCGGCGGCGCATGCACACGTTCGTTGACATGGGCGATCAGCGCCGTCTTCCACGCCAGTCGATGCACCTGCCAGGTGCCCAGCGCCACGAAGGCGGCAAACAGCACCAGGCCGAGCAGGGCCAGCAGGCTCAGCGCGAACGGACCGCGCACGTGGCGCTCGTTCTCTTCGGGAGGGATCGGGTTGTCGGGCATGGCGCGGCATGATCGCACCATGCACACCGCGCGTCACGGCGGCGCCCCCGCCTGCCGCGCGAACAGCGGCATCATGTCGCAGTCGAGGCCGGGCGGCTCAATCGTTGGGCAGGCCGCCCGAGCGCCGGCTGATCCACAAGGCGCCTAGCGTGCCGACGGCACCTGAAAGCAGGTACAGGCCCACGTAGTCGACGCCGGCATACCTGGCCAGCGCCAATGCCACCAGTGGTGCGAAGCCCGCGCCGATCAGCCAGCCCAGGTCCGAGGTGATCATCGCGCCGGAGAAACGGAACTCAGGCTTGAAGTTCGAGCTCACCGCGCCGGCCGCCTGCGCATGCGTGAATCCGAGCAGGGCATAACCGACGATGATGAACACATAGCTGTTCACCGTGCCGCCGGCCAGCAGCAGCGCGGTCCATCCACTGTAGACCGCGATCAACACACCTCCCGCCGCCAGGGTGGTGCGGCGGCCGAACCGGTTCGCCACCCTGCCGGACAGGAACATGCAGGGCAACGCCACGAAGGCGCCGATGATCTGCACGATCAGGAAGCTGGGCACCGACTGCTGAGTGAACAGCAGCGCCCACGACAGCGCGAAGATCGTCACCAGGTGGAACATCGCGTAACTGGCCAGCGGAGCGAAGGCGCCCAAGGCGATGTTGTTACCCTGCGAACGCACCAGCTCGCGCATCGGCGACGGCTCGAGATCGCGCTCCCTGAGCTGCTCCGCGTAGCGGGGCGCGACCACCATGCGCAACCTGGCGAACAAGGCCACCACATTGATCGCGAAGGCCGCGAAGAACGGATAGCGCCAGCCCCAGTCGATGAACTCCTGGTGCGTGAGGCTCGACCAGATGTAGGCAAACAGCGCGGCCGCGATGATGAACCCGATCGGATCGCTCAGCTGGGGAAGCATGGCGTACCAGCCGCGCCGGTCCTTCGGCGCCTTGAGCGCCATCAGCGAGGCCAGGCCGTTCCAGCTGCCGCCCAGCGCAAAGCCCTGCCCGAAACGCAGCACCGCCAGCGCCAGGATGGCGGCCCAGCCCAGCGTCGCATAACCGGGCAGGAAAGCCGTGCCGGCGGTCGCCATGCCAAGCAGGAACAGCGCGATGGTCAGCTTGGCGGGAAGGCCGAAATGGCGCTGCAGCACCAGGAAGAACATGGAGCCCAGCGGGCGCGCGATGAAGGCCAGCGCGAAGATCGCGAACGAATAGAACACCCCGTCGATCTGGCTGGCGAACGGGAAGAACACCGCCGGGAACGCCAGCACGCAGCCGAGCCCGAACACGAAAAAATCGAAGGACTGGCAGATGCGCCCGACGACCACGCCGACGGCGAGGTTGCCAGGCGTGAGCGCTTCCGCGTGTGAATTCCCGGTGTGCACATGGACGGCCGGACCAGGGGCTGACTGCGCGTGGCTGATGGACATGGCGATTCCGTGGCGACGATCGTGCAACGAGCGGTTGGACAGACCGGCTGTGGCCCGGCAGAACACGGCGGTCGATTTCACGCGACCACCACACTGTCCCTGTGCGGCTCCGATCCCACGCTGGGACACACCGGTCCAGTCGGGTAACACGGCTTCGGGGAGTAGTATAGGCACACCTCGGGGGAGTAGTGTAAGCAGCACCTCGTTGCTTGATGCACACGTGCCCATGACAGTGAAACGTCTTCGCGGCTTGCTGTTGTCGCCCCTTGCGCTGCTCGGCGGCTGCCACCTGGTACTACTGGACCCGTCCGGCGACGTGGCGCGCAGACAGAGCGACATCATGATCGTCACCACGATCATCATCGCGCTGATCATCGTGCCGGTACTGATCGCGATCGCCGTCGTCGCGTGGCGTTACCGGGCCTCCAACAAGAAGGCCCATTACGACGCCGAGTGGGACCATTCGCCGCAGCTGGAACTGGTGGTGTGGGCCGCGCCGCTGTTGATCATCATCGCCGTCGGCGCGATCAGCTGGATCGGCACCCATCAGCTCGACCCCTATCGCCCGCTCGACCGGCTGGCCCCGGGGAAACCCGTGGCCGCGGACACCAAGCCGCTGGAAGTGGACGTCGTGTCGCTGCGCTGGAAATGGCTGTTCTTCTATCCGCAGTACGGTATCGCCACGGTGAACCAGCTGGCGGCGCCGGTGGATGTGCCGATCCGCTTCAGGTTGACGTCGGACACCATGATGGATGCGTTCTCCGTCCCGGCTCTAGCCGGCATGATCTACACGATGCCCGGCATGCAGACGGTGCTGCATGCCGTCATCAACCAGCCGGGCGACTACCCGGGCTTCTCCGCCAACTACAGCGGCGTGGGCTTCACCGACATGCGCTTCCGCTTCGAGGGCATGAGCCCGCGGGATTTCGACGCATGGGTCGCCAAGGTCCGCGCCGAAGGCAGCGCGCTCGACCTGCAGGCATACGACCAATTGCGCCAGCCCGAGCGCGATGCGCCGGTGCATTACTACGCCCGCTTCGAGCCCGGCCTGTACACGCGCATCCTCGATCGCTGCATCGAGCCCGGCGAGGCGTGCATGAGCCAGACGATGCCGGACGACTCGCATGCTGGCCAGGCCATGCAGGGCATGCGCGACCATCCTGCGCACGGCGGCGCCGGCCCGCTCGTGGACGCCGCCAGGTCCGTTTCCGCGCCAGCTGCCGCGGCGCACTGATCCGCTTTCAGGGACTCAAGCCATGCCCGAAGCCATGCCCCATCGTGCCCCCGTCTGGAATTTCCTGTTCGGTCGGCTGACGCTGGACTCGCTGCCGTTCCTG
Organism: Dorcoceras hygrometricum; assembly: GCA_001598015.1. Taxonomy (NCBI): domain Eukaryota; kingdom Viridiplantae; phylum Streptophyta; class Magnoliopsida; order Lamiales; family Gesneriaceae; genus Dorcoceras; species Dorcoceras hygrometricum. The sequence continues at coordinate 94,227 of KV020107.1, read as the reverse complement.
CAACCCGACCTCGAAGGCCGCATCGTCCTCGTCACCCTCATCGTGGTGGCCATCCTCGGACTGGCCATCCTCGGCACCATCACGAAGAAGCGCCTGTGGGGCTATCTGTGGCGCGAGTGGTTCACCACGGTGGACCACAAGAAGCTCGGCATCATGTACATGATCCTCGGCACGGTGATGCTGCTGCGCGGCTTCTCCGACGCCATCATGATGCGCGCGCAGCAAGCGGTCGCGTTCGGCCCGCACATGGGCTACCTGCCGCCGGAGCACTACGACCAGATCTTTTCGGCGCACGGCTCGATCATGATCTTCTTCGTGGCGATGGCCTACATCGTGGGCCTGATGAACTACGTGATGCCGCTGCAGATCGGCTCGCGCGACGTGGCCTTCCCGTTCCTCAACAACCTGAGTTTCTGGTTCACGTTCTGGGGCGCGATCCTGTTCATGGTCTCGCTGTTCGTCGGCGATTTCTCGATCGCCGGCTGGCTGGGCTACCCGCCCGTCTCGGAGCTGCAGCAGGGTCCCGGCGTCGACTACTACATCTGGGGCCTGCAGCTGTCCGGCGTGGGCACGCTGCTGACCGGCGTCAACTTCGTGACCACCGTGCTGAAGATGCGCGCGCCCGGCATGTCGCTGATGAAGATGCCGGTGTTCAGCTGGACCACGCTGTGCACCAGCGGACTGATCATCGCGACGTTCCCGGTGCTCACCGCCACGCTGTTCCTGCTCTCGCTGGACCGCTACCTCGGCACCCACTTCTTCACCAGCGGCTTCGGCGGCAACGTGATGATGTACATCAACCTGATCTGGGTATGGGGCCACCCGGAGGTGTACATCCTGATCCTGCCGATCTTCGGCGTGTATTCGGAAGTCGTGCCCACGTTTTCGGGCAAGCCGCTGTTCGGCTATTCGTCGATGGTCTACGCCACCGTCGCGATCATGATCCTGTCGTACCTGGTCTGGCTGCACCATTTCTTCACGATGGGCTCGGGCGCCGACGTCAACTCGTTCTTCTCGCTGACCACCATGATGATTTCCATCCCCACCGGGGTGAAGATCTTCAACTGGCTCTTCACGATGTACCGGGGACGCGTGCGCTTCACCGTGCCCATGCTGTGGACGATGGGCTTCCTGTTCACCTTCACCATCGGCGGCATGACCGGCGTGATGCTGTCGGTGGCGCCGGCGGACTTCCTGCTGCACAACAGCCTGTTCCTGATCGCGCACTTCCACAACGTGATCATCGGCGGCGTGGTGTTCGGCGTGTTCGCCGCCGTCAACTACTGGTTTCCCAAGGCGTTCGGCTTCAAGCTCGACGAAGCCTGGGGCAAGGCCAGCTTCTGGTTCTGGCTGGTCGGCTTCTGGGTGGCCTTCACGCCGCTGTACATCATGGGCCTGATGGGCGTGACCCGGCGCCTCAGCCACTTCGACAACCCGGCGCTGCAGCCGTATTTCATCGTCGCCGCGTTCGGCGCCCTGCTGATCGCGCTCGGCATCCTGGCCTTCATCATCCAGATCGGCATCAGCATCCTGCGGCGCAAGGCCTATGCCGTAGGCAACGATCCGTGGAACGGGCGCACGCTGGAGTGGTCCACCTCGTCGCCGCCGCCGGACTACAACTTCGCGTTCATCCCCAACATCCACGCACGCGATGCGTGGACGGACATGAAGAAGCACGGCTTCCGGCGCCCGCTGGAGGGCTTTAATCCCATCCACATGCCGAAGAACACCGCCACCGGTGCGGTCATCGGCGCGCTGTCTTTCGCCTGCTGCTTCGGCCTGGTCTGGTACATCTGGTGGCTGGCAGCGGCATCGTTCGTGGGCATCGTGGTGGCCGCCATCGCCCATACCTTCAACTACCACCGCGATTACCACGTCCCGGTCGATGAGGTACGGAAGTTCGAGCACAACGGCAACTGGCAGCCGGAAACCCTGGGGGCAAACGCATGAACGCCACGGCCGTCGATACCACCGGTACCGCCCCCACGGCGTTCCTCTGCCACGAGGAGCCGCCTGCGCACAACGGGACCCTGCTCGGGTTCTGGATCTACCTGATGAGCGACTGCTTCATCTTCGCCTCGCTGTTCGCCTGTTATGCGGTGCTGGGCGCCAACGACGCGGGGGGACCGTCGGCCGCACAGATACTCGACCTGCCCGGCCTGGCGCTCAACACGGCCTTGCTGCTGGTGTCCTCGGTGACCTTCGGCTTCGCCATGCTGGAGATGGCGCGACGGAACAAGCGCGCCATGCTGGCCTGGCTGGCCGTGGCCGGCCTGCTGGCGGCGGGCTTCGTGGGGCTGGAGCTGCACGAGTTCCACGACATGATCGCCGCAGGCGCCGGTCCCGACCGCAGCGCCTTCCTGTCCTCGTTCTTCACCCTGGTCGGCACGCACGGCCTGCACGTATCCGTGGGCATCCTCTGGCTGATCGTGCTGATGGTGCAGTTGGGCAAGTTCGGCCTGACCGAAGCCAACATCCGGCGCCTGCGCTGCCTGAGCATGTTCTGGCACTTTCTGGACCTGGTCTGGGTCGGCGTCTTCAGCTTCGTCTATCTGGCAGGAGTGCTGCGATGAGCCATCCCTCTTCACCCGGCCACGCCGACGACGACCTGCACGTGCACCAGGGCAGCCTGCGCGGCTACCTGACCGGTTTCGTACTGGCGGCGATCCTCACCATCATCCCGTTCTGGCTGGTGATGGGGCATGTGTTCGCGAACCACTGGCTGACCATCACCATCGTGCTGCTGCTGGCGGTCGTGCAAATCCTCGTGCACATCATCTACTTCCTGCACCTCGACACGCACTCGGAAGGCGGCTGGAACATGCTGGCCTTCATCTTCACCATCGTGCTGGTGGTGATCGTGCTGGGCGCATCCATCTGGGTGATGTACAACGAAAACTCCCTGATGATGCCGATGTCGCCGCAGTACCAGCACAGTGAGTGATTTTGCGATCATTCCTGATCGCGAGGATCAGGCGGGCGGCCATCATCCATGGCCGCACTTTTCAAGAAAAAGCCGGCCATCGCCGGCTTTCCCGTTTCTCCCGTTGTACGCAGCGCACGCTTACGCAGCCCGGGCGGCTTATTCCACCGTCACCGACTTGGCGAGATTACGCGGCTGATCCACGTCGGTGCCGCGCAGCACGGCCACGTGATAGGCCAGCAGTTGCAGCGGCACGGTGAACACCGCCGGGGCGATGAACTCGCCGCCGGCGTCGATGCGCAGCAGGTGGCCGCGCGCGGCGTTGCCGTCCATCGGTGCGGCGCTGTCGGCGAACACGATCAGCTCGCCGCCGCGGGCGCGCACTTCCTGCAGGTTGGACTTCAGCTTGTCCAGCAGGGGGCCGTTCGGCGCCACCGCCACCACCGGCATGTCCTCGTCCACCAGCGCCAGCGGGCCGTGCTTCAGTTCGCCCGCGGGATAGGCCTCGGCGTGGATGTAGGAAATCTCCTTGAGCTTGAGCGAACCTTCCAGCGCCACCGGGAACTGCGCACCGCGGCCGAGGAACAAGGCATGGTGGCGCGGGATGAAATGCGCGGCCAGCTCCACGATCTGCGGCTCCAGCGCCAGCGCGCGCCCGATCGTCTGCGGCAGCGCCTGCAACTGCGCGCACAGCTCAGCGTAGCGCCCGTCGTCCAGCCCGCGCTGCCGCGCCAGTTGCAGGCACAGCAGCGCCAGCGCGGCCAGCTGGGTGGTGAAGGCCTTGGTCGAGGCCACGCCGATCTCGGGGCCGGCGCGGGTCATCAGTTTGAGGTCGGCCTCGCGCACCACCGAAGACTCGGGCACGTTGCAGATCGCCAGCGTGCCCAGGTAGCCGCGCCGGCGCGACTCGCGCATCGCGGCCAGCGTGTCGGCGGTTTCGCCGGACTGCGAAATCGCCACGAACAGCGTGCCCTCGGGCACCACCGCCTCGCGGTAGCGGTATTCGCTGGCCACCTCGACGGCGACCGGCAGGCGCGCGAATTCCTCGATCCAGTACTTCGCCACCAGGCCGGCGTGGTAGCTCGTGCCGCAGGCGATGATGTGCACGCCGCGCACCTTCGCCAGCAGCTCGTCGCCGCCCACGCCGAAGATGTTGGGCAGCACGCCGTGCGGGCCCAGGCGCGACTCCAGCGTGTCGGCCACCGCGCGCGGCTGTTCGAAGATCTCCTTCTGCATGTAGTGGCGGTATTCGCCGCGCTCCACCGCATCGGCGGACAGCTCGCTCTCGTGCAGCGAGCGCTCGACCGGCTGACCGTCGAGGCCGAACACCTGCACGCGCTCGCGGGTGATCTCCACGACATCGTCCTCGTCGAGGTAAATCATCCGGTTGGTGACCTGGATCAGCGCCTGCGCGTCGGAGCCGAGGAAGTGCTCGCCGATGCCCACGCCCACCAGCAGCGGCGCGCCGCGGCGCGCGCCGACCACCCGACCGGGCTCGTCGCGGCTGATCACGGCGATCGCGTAGGCGCCTTCCAGCCCGCGCACCACGGCAAGCACCGCCTCACGCAGGCCCATGCCTCCGGCAAGGCGCTGCTCGATCAGGGCCGCGATCACTTCGGTGTCGGTTTCGGAAGTGAACACGTGGCCGCGCTCTTTCATTTCCTCGCGCAGGCTGGCGTAGTTCTCGATGATGCCGTTGTGCACGATGGCGACACGGCCGGCAACGTGCGGATGCGCGTTCGCCTCGTTCGGCACGCCATGGGTGGCCCAGCGCGTATGTGCGATGCCGGCGCCGCCGGGGAACGGCGCCGCCTGGTACTGCGCTTCCATCTCGCGCACCTTGCCCTTGGCGCGCACGCGGCGGATCTCGCCCCCTTCCAGCACGGCCAGGCCGGCCGAATCGTAGCCACGGTATTCCAGCGCCTTGAGGCCGGCGATCAGCAGCGGGGCCACATCACGCTGGGCGACGGCGGCGACGATTCCACACATGTCGGAAGCTCCTGGTTGGTCGATGCAGGCCGGCCGGGCCGACGCAGAAGGCGACTGTGCCGCCCGAGCGTTTCAACCGGCTTTCGACACCGTGACCAGGCGCTCAGTTCACCTTGCGGCGCAGCCAGTTCAGCAGGTCGATGCGGGTGATCAGGCCCATGAACTGTTCCCCGTCCATCACGATCGCCACGTGGCCGCGTTCGAACACCGGCAGCAACGATTCGATCGGCGAGCGTATGTCGAGCATCTGCAGGTCCGAGATCATCGCCACCGATACCGGATCGCGGAAACGCGTCTCGTCGGCATGCACATGCAACAGCACGTCCGATTCGTCGACGATGCCCACCAGCCGGCTGCCGTCCATCACCGGCAGCTGCGAGACGTCGTACAGCTTCATGCGGGTGTAGGCGGTGATCAGCAACTCGTTCGGCCCGATCACCACGGTATCGCGCTTGGCGAACGGGCGCAGCAGCAGGTCGCGCAGGTCGCCGTGCTGTTCGCGCTCGAGGAAGCCGTTGTCCAGCATCCAGTAATCGTTGTAGAGCTTGGACAGGTACTTGTTGCCGGTGTCGCAGACCAGGGTCACCACGCGCTTCGGGCTGGTCTGCCCGCGGCAATACTTCAACGCCGCGGCCAGCAGGGTGCCGGTGGAGGAACCGCCCAGCACGCCTTCCTTCGCCAGCAGCTCGCGCGCGGCGAGGAAGCTTTCCTTGTCGGAGATCGCATAGGCCTTCTTCACCCGCGAGAAGTCGCTGATCGAGGGCAGGAAGTCCTCGCCGATCCCCTCCACCAGCCAGCTCGACGACTTGGTGGAAAGCGTGCCCTCGTTGATGTACTGGGCGAGGATGGAGCCCACCGGGTCGGCCAGCACGATCTCGGTGTGCGGCGAGGCCTCGGCGAAATATTGCGACAGGCCAGTCAGGGTGCCGGACGAGCCGCAGCCCACCACCACGGCATCGACCTTGCCGTCCATCTGCTCGAATATCTCGGGGCCGGTGGTCTCGTAGTGCGCGCGCGGGTTGTCCGGGTTGCCGAACTGGTTGATGAAGTAGGCCCTGGGCGTCTCGCGGGCAATGCGCTCGGCCATGTCCTGGTAGTACTCAGGATGGCCCTTGGCCACGTCCGAGCGGGTAAGCACCACTTCGGCCCCCATCGCCTTGAGGTTGAAGATCTTCTCGCGGCTCATCTTGTCCGGCACCACGAGGATCAGCCGGTAACCCTTGGCTTGTGCCACCAGCGCGAGACCCAGGCCGGTATTGCCGGCGGTGCCTTCGACCAGGACCGCGCCGGGCCGGATCTTGCCCGCCTTTTCCGCGCCCTCGATCATCGACAGGCCGATGCGGTCCTTGATCGAGCCGCCAGGATTCGCGCTTTCCAGCTTCAGGAACAGCCCGCACGGCCCGGTATCGAGACGCTGCGCGCGCAGCATCGGGGTGTGGCCGATCAGTTCGAGGACGCTTTGCTGCACCGTCATGAAGGCTCCGTCGCATGGCTGGCCGATGGCGCGCCAGCGTCATCGGAAGATGGGCTCATGATAGCCGAGCACCGCCAACGGATCGGGCAGAAACAGGCCGGACGGAAAAGCTGCGGCCCCGGTCATCTTCCTGGGCGGAAGCTGCCGGGGCCGTCGTGATCATGGATGGGGGGGATTCGGTTCAGCTGGAAAGCCGGCGGCGGCCTTCCCACATGCGCTCCAGTCGCGCCTTGGCGTGCAGCTTCTCCTTCTTCATGCAGGCAAGAGTGATGTCGTCGAGCGGCAGCACGCCGATCTCGGCGTCGTGCACCTTGCTGTCGAGTTCCCGATGGTGCTGATAGAGGCGGCGGAACTCCGCATCTGCCTTCATCAATGCCTCGACGTCATCACGCTGCTGGTTTTCGAACATGATCCAACCTCCTCGTGAGTGAACATGCGGACGCACGGGGGCGCCCGTCCGACGGCCTGGACATGCGCACGCGCTCTCGCCCGCCCGCCCCGGCAGACCGGTTGGCGGGCGGAACACTGGCGAGGGAATGGTGCATGGTTCGGGACCGGCGGGCATGGAGCGGAACGGCTCCATGGGGTTGACCCTACTCCCCCCGGAAAAGTGCCGCAAGCCTTCGCCGCGACGACCGCGGCGAGTTGCCGCGGCGTTGTGAAATTCGCATAAAAGGCTGTCAAAACAGCTTGTTGCGCCAGCCCGGAAAACACCTGTAGCGGCGTGGCGCCAGACCAGCGCTGGCCCGGGAGCGAGCACCAAGGATGGGGCCGCAAAACAACACAGCGCCGCTCTCGCGACGCCGTGCCTTGGGTAGTAAAGCCACTTCACGGATGGCTGCCCCTTCGATCTTCGCGATCAGGGGCGATCGCAAAAACTACGGCTTGCCGCCGCTGTCCTGCTGCTGCATCTGCTCGCGCATCGCCTTCGCGGCCTTGGCGGCCAGTTCGGCCTCGCGCCTGGCGGAACGGGCCACCCGGCTCTGCGCCTCGGCCAGCTTCTTCGCCTTGGCCGCTTCGGCCTGGGCCTGCTCGGCCGCCTGCGAATACGCCTCGCCCTGCTCCTGCAGGCGCTGCGCTTCTTCCTGCGCCATCTGGTACTGCAGGCGCTGGCGCTCCAGCTCGCGCCGCGCCGTCTCCGCCTCGCGGCGGGTGTTCTCCAACTGGATCTGGTCGTGCTCGCGGTCGAGCTGGGCCAGTTTCTGCTGGGCATCCTGCAGTTGGGCGGAAGCCCGGGCCAGGTCCACCTGCCGCTCGGCGATATACAGCGCGTGCGGCCGTTCCTTCGAGTCGGCCTGCGCCAACTGGGCGATCGCATTGCGCGCCAGCGCCTGCTCAGCCTGGGCATAGTTGCCCAGCACCGGGTCGCTGGCGAGCTGGTTGAGGTTGCCGGTCAACCGGCTGACATCGATGTCGTCATGCCGCGCCTGGGCGGTGCCGGCGATGCCGAACGCCATCACGCTGGCGGCAAACAGGGTGGCAACGCGCTTCATGGCTGACCTCCTGCAGGCTGGAAGCCCTGCGTTGCGTTCGGCTCCTGATCGTGCGACGGCGGGTTCTGCGTGGGCACGGTCTGGAAGCCCTGCCCCGGCTGCGGCGCCGACAGCGCCGAGGCCGAAGGCGCCGGCATGTCCTCCAGCGGCGCGGCAGGCGGCAGGGGCGCCGATCCGGCCGGGGCGGGCGCCGAAGACGAAGCGGCGGGGGCCGGCGTCGGCAGCGGCTTGGCGAACTCGGCCGCGGCAGCGGCGGCGGCCTCGGCTCCCTCCTGGCGCAGCCGCGCGTTCTCGTCCATCTTGGTCTGGATCTTCGCCCGCGCCGCGCCGAGGTTGGCCTTGACCTGCGCCAGCTCGGCATCGGCCCGCGACTCGGCAGCCAGATCGGCCGCCAATGTGTACTTGCGGTCCGCCATCGCGCCCTGCGCCTGCTGGAACTTGTCCTGGGCGAAACCCAGATCCACCGGATCGTAGTCGGCGGCGCCGGCGTCGCGCGCGGCCTGCAGCTGCGTCTGCGCCTGGTTCATCGCCTCGTTGGGCGGGGGCACGCTGGCGCAACCGGCCAGGACCAGCAGGCCAGCCAGCATGCCGGCCAGGACCGGCTGCCGTGCAAGCTTGTGCGAACGCATCGGACGTCCGTTCGACGAAGGGGAGATGTGCACCATCACGCATTCCTGACTAAGCTTCTGCGCGTATTGTGGGCGTGCACAATCGCTCAATGCAACGAGCACTGACAGGGGATCTGGTGTGGATATTGGTTACTTCCTCAAGTTGATGGTCGACAAGGGCGCCTCGGACATGTTCCTGTCCACCGGCGCCCCGGTGAACATCAAGGTCGAGGGCAAGCTCTACCCGCTCGGCAACACCGGGCTTCCGGGCGGCATGGTGAAGAAGATCGCCTACTCGCTGATGGACGAGGGCCAGGTGCCGCAGTTCGAGCGCGACCTCGAACTGAACATGGCGCTGGCGGTGAAAGAGGCCGGCCGCTTCCGCATCAACGTGTTCAAGCAGCGCGGCGAAGTGGGCATGGTGATCCGCGCGATCAAGAGCGAGATCCCCAACGTCGAACAGCTGCAGCTGCCGCCGATCTTCCGCGACCTGATCATGGAGCCGCGCGGACTGATCCTGGTGGTGGGCGCCACCGGCTCGGGCAAGTCGACCACGCTGGCCTCGATGATCGACCACCGCAACAGCCACTCGGCCGGCCACATCCTCACCATCGAGGACCCGATCGAGTACCTGCACCGGCACAAGCGCTCCATCGTCAACCAGCGCGAGGTGGGGCTGGACACGCACACCTACCACGAGGCGCTGAAGAACGCGATGCGCGAGGCGCCGGACGTGATCATGATCGGCGAGATCCGCGACACCGACACGATGGAGGCAGCCATCTCGTTCTCCGAGACCGGCCACCTGTGCCTGGCCACCCTGCACTCCAACAACGCCGACCAGACGCTGGAGCGCATCCTGAACTTCTTCCCGGAGTCGGCGCACAAAAACGTGCTGATGAACCTGGCCCTGAACCTCAAGGCCGTCATCAGCCAGCGCCTGGTGATCGGCAAGGACGGCCGCCGCATCCCCGCGGTGGAGGTGCTGCTGAACACCCCGCTGATCCGCGACATGATCCGCCGCGGCCAGATCCACGAGGTGAAGGAGGCGATGGACCGCAGCCTGCAGGACGGCATGCAGACCTTCGACCAGTCGCTGTACCGGCTCTACAAGGAAGGCCGCATCGAGCTGGAGGAGGCGCTCAACAAGGCCGATTCCCGCGACGGCCTGGCGCTGAAGATTCGCCTCGCCGAAGGCGGCGGCAACACGAGCGAAAACGCGCTGATGGGCGGTGGCAACGACCCCTACGGCATGGGCTTCTAGTCGGCCGCCGCAGGCGGCCGGCAGCTGGCCACGGACGGCCCGCACGCCAGCCCGTCGCGCAGCGATGGGCTGGCGGAGCTGGCTTCGGCGGTCAGCCGAAGCCAGCGAGTCTTGAGCATGCAGGACTGCACGCTCAAGACACCGGGCAAACTCCTTGGCTTTGCCACCATCGACGGCTAAAGCAGCCGCCTATCCCACCGGCGCATCCACCTGCGCCTCCGGCGCAGCGGCACGAAACGCCTCCAGCGCATTGCAAGCCTCGTCGATCCGCCGGATCGTCGGATAGTCGTCCAGCGGCAGCTTCCAGCGCCGCGCGTTGTACACCTGCGGCACCAGGCAGGCATCGGCCAGTCCCGGCGCGTCGCCGTGGCAGTAACGGCCAGTGGCCGCATGGCCGGCCAGCATCGCCTCCATCGCCGCGAAGCCGATGGCGATCCAGTGCCGCGACCATGCGCCGCGCCGCGCCTCGTCGGCGCCGAGCTCGCGTTCCAGGTACTGCAGCACGCGCAGGTTGCCCAGCGGGTGGATGTCGCAGGCAACCAGCTGCGCCAGCGCACGCACCCGCGTCCGGCCTTCCGCGTCGGCCGGCAGCAACGGCGGTTCGGGGCGGGTTTCATCCAAGTATTCCATGATCGCCAGCGACTGTGTCAGCACCCGCTCGCCGTCGCGCAGGCTGGGCACCAGTTGCTGCGGATTCATCGCGGCGTAGTCCGGCGCATGCTGCTGGCCGCCGTCTTTCACCAGGTGCACGGGGCGGCCTTCCCAGGCCAGCCCCTTCAGGTTCAACGCGATGCGCACGCGATAGGCGGCGCTGGAGCGCCAGTAGCCGTACAGCACGAGACCGGAAGACATGCGCCGCTCCTGGGCCGAAAAGCCGCAGTGTAATTTGCATCGCCCCGGGACGGGCCGGACAATACGGGGTTCCTGCCACTCCGGCAGTCCTTTCCGAATCATGGGAGTTCCCACGTGTCCGTCACCCGCATGAGCGACCTCGACCTGCGCGGCCAGCGCGTGCTGATCCGCGAAGACCTGAACGTGCCGATCGACGATCACGGCCGGATCACCTCCACCCAGCGCCTCGACGCCGCCCTGCCCACCATTGCGGCCGCGCGCGACGCCGGCGCAAAGGTGATGGTGATGTCGCATCTCGGCCGCCCGAAGGAAGGCCAGTTCGACGAGGCCTCCTCACTGGCGCCGGTGGCCGCGTGGCTGGGCGACAAGCTCGGCAAGCCAGTGCGCCTGGTGCGCGACTATCTCGACGGCGTGGACGTGGCCGACGGCGAGGTGGTGGTGCTGGAGAACTGCCGCATGAACGTGGGCGAGGGCAAGGACGACGAGGCGCTGGCGAAGAAGTACGCCGCGCTGTGCGACATCTTCGTGATGGACGCCTTCGGCACCGCGCACCGCGCCCAGGCCTCCACCCACGGCGTGATCCGGTTCGCCCCGGTCGCCGCGGCCGGCCCGCTGCTGTGCGCCGAACTCGATGCGCTGGGCAAGGCGCTGGAGAACCCCGCGCACCCGCTGCTGGCCATCGTCGCCGGCTCCAAGGTCTCCACCAAGCTCACCCTGCTGGATAACCTGATCGGCAAGGTCGACCAGCTGATCGTGGGCGGCGGCATCGCCAACACCTTCATCGCCGCGCTCGGCTACTCGGTGGGCAACTCGCTGGTGGAACCCGACCTGATCGACGCCGCGAAGAAGGTGCTCGCCGACGCCAAGCGCCGCGGCGCCGAAGTGCCGCTGCCGGTCGACGTGGTGGTGGCGCCGGAGTTTTCCGCCAACGCGACGGCCACGGTGAAGCTGGTGGACCAGGTGCGCGACGGCGAAATGATCCTCGACATCGGCCCGGAGACGGCGAAGCAGTACGCCGCGCTGATCGCCAAGGCCGGCACCGTGGTGTGGAACGGCCCGGTCGGCGTGTTCGAGTTCGACGCCTTCGGCAAGGGCACCGAGACGCTGGCCCGCGCCATTGCCGCCTCGAAGGCGTTCTCCATCGCCGGCGGCGGCGACACCCTGGCAGCGGTGGACAAGTACGGCATCGCCGACGAGGTCTCCTACATCTCCACCGGCGGCGGCGCCTTCCTCGAATTCCTCGAAGGCAAGGAACTGCCCGCGGTGGCCGCACTCAAGGCACGGGCCGGCCAGTGACGCTCTGCCTGTTCGATCTCGACGGCACGCTGATCGATTCCGAGCCCGGCATCACCGCGTGCATCCGCTACGCCTTCGACAAGCTGGGCGTGCCGGCGCCCGCCGACCTGCGCCCGTGGATCGGCCCGCCGCTGCGGCACGGCTTCGCGCCGCTGCTGGACCACGATGCCGAACGCATCGAGGCGGCGGTGGACTACTACCACGAGCGCTTCGCCACGCTGGGCTGGCGCGAACACGCGATTTACCCCGGCATCGCGGCGACCATCGAACGCCTGCAGGCAGCCGGCCACACCTTGGCCGTGGTCACCAGCAAGCCCGAGCGCCACGCGCGGCCAATCGTCGAACACCTGCCGTTCGGCGGCGCGTTCGCGCGCCTCTACGGCCCCGACCCGTCCAGTCCGCACAGCGAAAAGGCGTCGATGATCGCCGCAGCGCTGGCCGATTTCGGCGCCCCTCCCGGGCAGAGCGCGATGATCGGCGACCGCCGCTTCGACATCGAAGGCGCAGTGGCCAACCGCGTGCGCGGCATCGGTGTGCTGTGGGGCTTCGGCAGCCGCGAGGAGCTGGAACTGGCCGGCGCGCACGAGCTGGCGCGCGATCCGGCGCATCTCGCCGAACTGCTGGCGGCGTAATCGCCTGCCCTGCAGGAGCGCACCCTGTGCGCGAAGGCTCTTGGTTTCGATCAGACGCCAGAGCTTTCGCGCACAGGGTGCGCTCCTACAACGAACGAAAACGCCGCTGGGTTTCCGCGGCGTTCTTGTTCCGGGATGCAGCAATCAGCCGGCGACGCGCTTCACCGCATCGACTACGTTCGCCACGGTGATGCCGAAGTAGTCGAACAGCTGCTCGGCCGGGGCCGACGCGCCGAAGGTGGTCATGCCGATCACTTCGCCGTCCAGGCCCACGTACTTGCGCCAGAAATCGGTGATGGCGGCTTCCACCGCCACGCGCGCCCGGCACCAGCCGGGCAGCACGCCTTCGCGGTATTCCGGCGGCTGGGCATCAAAAGTCTCGGTGCACGGCATCGACACCACGCGCACCGGCACGCCCTGCTGGGCCAGCGTGCGCATCGCCTCCATCGCCAGCTCCACCTCGGAACCGGTGGCGATCAGGATCGCCTTGAACTTCGTGTCGGCCGGATTGGACAGCACGTAGGCGCCGCGCGCGATGTCCGCCACCTGCTGCGCGTTGCGCGGCTGGTGCTTCAGCGTCTGGCGCGAGAACACCAGGCAGGAGGGGCCGTCCTTGCGCTCGATCGCCGCCTTCCACGACACCGCCGACTCCACCGCGTCGCAGGGGCGCCACACGCGGTTGTTCGGGATGTAGCGCAGGCTGGCCAGGTGCTCCACCGGCTGGTGGGTGGGGCCGTCCTCGCCCAGGCCGATCGAGTCGTGGGTATAGACGTGGATGGAATGCGCGGGGATCAGCGCACTCATGCGCACCGCGTTGCGCGCGTAGTCGGAGAACACCAGGAAGGTGGCGTCGTAGGGGATGAAGCCGCCGTGCAACGCGATGCCGCTGCCGATCGCGGTCATGCCGAACTCGCGCACGCCGGAGTGGATGTAGTTGGCATCCGGGCTGGTTTCGGTGACGCTGACCGAGCCCTTCCAGATTGTGAGGTTGGAGCCGGCGAGGTCGGCCGAGCCGCCGATCAGTTCCGGCAGCAGCGGGCCGAACACATTCAGCGTCATCTGCGAAGCCTTGCGGCTGGCCACGTCCGGACCGTCGGCCTGCAGCTTGTCGACCCAGGCCTGCGACTCGGCCGCCCAGTTCTCCGGCAGCTTGCCGGCGAGACGCCGCTGGAGCTCGGCGGCCAGTGCGGGATGCGCCTTGGCATAGTCGGCGAACAATGCGTTCCACTCGGCCTCGCGCTTCGCGCCGGCCTGCTTCGCGTCCCAGCCGGCATAGATCTCGGCGGGGATCTCGAACGGCGGCGAGCGCCAGTCCAGCATGTCGCGCGCGGCGGCGACTTCGTCCTTGCCCAGCGCGGAGCCGTGGCAGGCCTCGGTGCCTTCCTTGTGCGGCGCGCCGAAGCCGATGATGGTCTTGCACATCACCAGCGAGGGCTTGCCGGTCTCCGCCTTGGCGGCCGCCAGCGCGGCCTTGATCTTTTCCGCATCGTGGCCGTCCACGTCGCGGATCACGTGCCAGCCGCAGGCCTCGAAGCGCGCCGCGGTGTCGTCGGTGAACCAGCCCGGCACCTCGCCGTCGATGGAGATGTTGTTGTCATCGTAGACCAGGGTGAGCTTGCCCAGCTTCCAGGTGCCGGCCAGCGAGATCGCCTCCTGCGAGATGCCTTCCATCAGGCAGCCGTCGCCGCAGAACACCCAGGTGTGATGATCGACCACGGCGAAACCGGGGCGATTGAAGCGCTCGGCCAGCACCTTCTCCGCCAGCGCGAAACCCACGCCGTTGGCGATGCCCTGGCCCAGCGGACCGGTGGTGGTTTCCACGCCTACCGTGTGGTGCGCCTCGGGATGCCCCGGCGTCTTCGAATGCAACTGGCGGAAGCGCTTGATCTCGCTCATCGGCAGGTCATAGCCGCTGAGGTGCAGCAGCGCGTACTGCAGCATCGAGCCATGCCCGTTGGAGAGCAGGAAACGGTCGCGGTTGGACCAGTGCGGATTGGCCGGATTGTGCTGGTGGAAATCGCTCCACAGCACTTGGGCGATGTCGGCCATGCCCATCGGCATGCCAGGATGGCCGGAGTTCGCCGCCTCCACGGCATCCATGGCAAGGGCACGCACGGCATTGGCTAGTTGGCGACGGGTCGGCATCGGGCATTCTCCGGGAAGGCGGCGGCGAAAAACCCGTATTGTCGCCGATCCAGCCGGAAGTGTCGCGACGGCTGCGCAGCGAGCCATCCATACGCCCACATTAACTCAAACTTAATTCTGTACCTACTGGTATTGAATTCCTTCAGCTGCTCCGCCATCTAATGGTTCGGCACCGCCCACGAGCGGCTGCCGAGCTGCGGCATCACCTTTCCCCGAGGCGCCGCGGACTGACCAGAACAAGAGGAATTCCCCATGAAAAAGACTGTGCTCGCTCTCACCCTGGCTGCCGCCGGCTTCGTAGCCGTGCCCGCGGCCTTCGCCCAGGACCAGGCCCCGGCCGCCACCGCCCAGCAGGGCTGGTACGTCGGCGCCGACGCCGGCTACGCCAACATCAGCAAGGGTCCCTACGACGACGGCAAGTTCGCCGGCGGCGTGAAGGGCGGCTACCGCTTCGCGCTCAACCCCGAGACCTCGCTGGGTGTGGAAGTGGGCTACCAGTACCTGGGCCGCGTGCGCGCCGATGGCCCGTATGCCGGGCAGATCGCCGGCAACAGCCAGTCCAAGCTGCGTGGCAGCACCGCCGGCCTGGATCTGCGCTACAACGTCGCCCCCAACTGGTACGGCGAGCTGCGCGGCGGCCTGTTCTATGCCCAGGGCGAAGGCCTCACCGATACGGCGAATCCGCAGTTCCGCCAGTTCAACCGCACCAAGTACTACGCCGGCGCCGGCGTGGGCTACAACATCAACCCGAACTGGAGCGTGGGCGTGAACTACGACTACTACGCCGGCACGGGCAATGGCGTGCAGCTGGACACCAGCAAGTACTCGCTGAGCGCGGAATACCGCTTCTGAGCCGGCTCCGGCGTTTCCTACAGGACGGGCGCCGCGTGGCGCCCGTTTCCTTTTGGAACAAAGGTTTGCCAGCAAAATTAACCGTTACTAAATATTATACTAACCAGTATTGAATCTTTTGCCCTCGGCAACCATCCAAGAGACATGTCCGGTGGATTCCCAGACACCGGACATGCGGCGTCGCTCCTTTCCCCATGGCCGGCAGCCGCTTTCCCATAACAGGAGACTCTCCATGAAAAAGACCCTGCTTACCCTGGCCCTCGCCTCCACCGGCCTGCTGGCCATCCCGGCCGCCTTCGCGCAGAGCGCGCCCACCGACGGCAACAACTGGTTCATCAACGGCAACGTCGGCCGCACTGCCATCGACCAGGGCCCGTACGACAACGGCCATGACACCGGCTACGCCATCAATGGCGGCTACCGCTGGGCGCTGGCGCCGAACTTCTCGCTGGGCGCGGAAGTGGGCTACAACGACCTGGGCAACATCCGCGCGAAGAACATCTTCAACAGCCGGCCGGTCGTCGCTCCGGGCAAGTCGCAGCTGCATGGCTGGACCGCCGGCGCCACGGCCCACCTCGACCTCAGCCCGAGCTGGTACCTGAGCGGCCGCGCCGGCCTCTACAGCTGGACCGGCCATGGCATGAGCAACGACGTCAACCCGATCAACAAGGGCCTGAGCGACAACAGCTGGTACGCCGGCGCAGGCGTCGGCTACAACATCACGCAGAACGTGAGCGTCGGCCTGAACTACGACTATTTCGACGCCAAGAAGCACAACGTCGACCTCAGCACCGACATGATCTCGGCCAGCGCGGAAGTGCGCTTCTGAGCGGATCAATCGATCAATGCCGGAAACGAAACGGGCGCCTCGCGGCGCCCGTTTTTTTGAGCAGTACAGCCATGGCTGCCTGCCCACTTGATTCTCGCAATCATGGACGATTGCCTGAACCCGCGCAGCGCTGCCGTGGATGGCAACCCGCCCGGTTCTGCGATCAACCGTTCCAGCGACCCAGCGCAGCGAGGCCATTGTCCTTGGCGCGCGCGTGCACGGTCTTCTGCGCCTCGGCATAGTTGCCCTTCATGTCCTTCGCCCACAGCTTCAGCGCGGCCTGCTGCATGGCGCGGCCGTAGGAGAACGACAGCGGCCACGGGTGCGGGCCGATGCGGTTCATCGCATTGAGATGCGCGGTCGACTGCTCGTCGGTCTGGCCGCCGGAGAGGAACACGATGCCCGGCAGCGAGGCCGGCACGCAGGTCTTGAGCACGCGCACGGTGGCCTCGGCGACTTCCTCGACATCGGCCTGCTCGGACGAATCCTTGCCCGGGATCACCATGCTGACCTTCAGGATGGTGCCTTCCAGCATCACGTTCTGCTCGTACAGCGCGTTGAACAGGCTGCGCAGCACCGCTTCGTGCACTTCGTAGCTGACCTCGATGCTGTGGTCGCCGTCCATGATCACTTCCGGCTCGACCATCGGCACCAGGCCGGCTTCCTGGCACAGCGCGGCGTAGCGGGCCAGCGCGTGGCAGTTCGCCTCGATCGCGGTGGAGCTGGGGTTGTCCTCGGAGATATTGATCACCGCGCGCCACTTGGCGAACTGGGCGCCCAGCTTCACGTACTCCTCGAGGCGTTGACGCAGGCCGTCCAGGCCCTCGGTCACCACGTCGCCGGGGAAGCCGGCCAGCGGTACCGGGCCCTTGTCCACCTTGATGCCGGGGATGATGCCGGCCTTCTTCATCACCTCGGTGAACGGCACGCCGTCCCGGGTCTTCTGGCGGATCGTCTCGTCGTACAGGATCGCGCCGGAAATGTGCTCGTTCAGGCCCGGCGTGGTGAGCAGCAGCTCGCGGTAGGCGCGGCGGTTTTCCTCGGTATTCTCGATGCCGACGGCCTCGAAACGCTTCTTGATGGTGTTGGTCGACTCGTCGATGGCGATGATGCCCTTGCCGGGGGCGACCATGGCCAGGGCGACGCTTTCGAGATCTTCAATACTCATGACGGCTCCGTACAGCGAGGCGATACCGGCCCGCTCGAGGGTGGCGCCGCCCCGGAGGGACGGCATGGCTAAAGCCGCAGATTATAACGGAACCGCCAATCCCCGCTGGGCCGGGTCCGGCTCAGCTGCCGTAGCCGGGCAGCTTGCAGGCGTCCATCAGCTTCTGCCGCCCCGCCGCATCGTCGGGCGAATTGAACGGCACGATGTAATAGGTGGCGACCGGCTGGCCGATCTTGTTGCTCAGCGAGGGGCCGTAACGGAAGTTGGACACCGCGGTCACCGCGGCCTGGCCGAGGTCGCTCTTCGGCACCAGTTTCGCCAATTGCACATGCATGGGCACGCCATCGGAACCGATCGTGTAGGTCACTGCCGCGCAGCCGGGCTTGGTGAGGTTGAGCCCGGAATTCGGCAGATCCGTATTCACCTTGGTGTTGAGCAGGATCCAGTAGTGGTACAGGTTCTGCGGATCGATCCTGTTCGCCTGCGCCAGCACCGGCGTGGCGCAGGCGAGGGCCGAGACCAGCAGCAGGGGACGAAGCAGGCGGCGGGCACGCGGGTTCATGGAAGTTCTCCGTTGGAAGGGACGCGGGCGCCAGTCTAGCCGCGCGGCGTCATGCCGACGTCGTCGCGTCCATGGCCCGGTTCAAAGGTCGCGCAGGCTGTCCACCGCGCCGCCCGCACCTACCGCCAGCAGCTTCAGGGTATTGGTGCCGCCGACATGGCCCACGCGGTCGCCGTAGGTGATGACCACGCTGTCGCCCTCGGCCAGCTTGCCCTGGGCGAACAGCAGGCGCACCGCGGCGCGGGTGGAGGCCGCCATGCTCTGGGTCTCGCCGTGGCTGAACTCCACCGCCCGCACGTCGCGCAGTACCTGCATGCGCCGGCGCGCGGCGGCGAACGGCGACAGGCCGTAGATCGGCACCGCGCTGCGGTAGCGCGACAGCCATTGCGCGGTGGCGCCGGATTCGGTCAGCGCGACGATCGCTCGCACGCCGAGCTGGCCGGCCAGCACCATCGCGGCCAGCGCGATCGCCTGGTCGGTGCGGCTGAGCCGCGGGCCGGCGTTGGCCAGGTCTTCCTTCGGTTCGAACTGGCGTTCGGCGCCGAGGCAGATGCGCGCCATCGCCGCCACCGCCTTGTCGGGGTGGGCGCCGGCGGCGGTCTCCTCGGACAGCATCACCGCGTCGGTGCCGTCGATCACCGCGTTCGCCACGTCCAGCACTTCGGCGCGGGTGGGGATCGGCGAGCGCACCATCGACTGCAGCATCTGGGTGGCGGTGATGACTGCGCGGTTGCGCTGCACCGTCTCGCGGATGATTTTCTTCTGCAGGCCGGGCAGTTCGGCGTCGCCGATCTCCACGCCGAGGTCGCCGCGCGCCACCATCACCACGTCGGAGGCGTCGATGATCTCGCCCAGCACGGGGATCGCGTCGGCGCGCTCGATCTTGGAGACCAGCGCGGCGCTGCCGCCGGCCTCTTCCAGCAACCGCCGCGCCAGGTGCATGTCGTCGGCCGAGCGCACGAAGGAGACGGCGAGGAAGTCGGCGCCGATCTCGGCGGCCAGCTTGATGTCGGCCTTGTCCTTGTCCGACAGCGCGGAAACGGACAGACCGCCGCCCTGGCGGTTGAGGCCCTTGCGGTCGGAGAGCTTGCCGCCCACCAGCACGGTGCAGCGGATCTCGGTGCCCGCCACACCTTCCACGGTGAGCGCCACCAGGCCGTCGTCCAGCAGCAGCACGTCGCCGGGGCGCACGTCCTGCGGCAGGCCGAGGTAGCTCACGCCCACCCGGGTGATGTCGCCAGGCGGCGCATCGACGCGGCAGTCCAGCACGAAGGGCTGGCCGACCTCGAGCTGGATCGGGCCGTTCGCGAATTTCTCCACGCGGATCTTCGGACCCTGCAGATCGGCCAGCACGCCCACCTCGCGGCCGGCGGCGGCGGCGGCAGCCTTCACTGCGGCAGCGCGGGCACGATGGTCATCCGGTTGGCCGTGCGAGAGATTGAGACGAACGACATCGACGCCGTTGGCGATGATCCGTTCGAGCATGCCCGGTGCATCGGTGGCAGGGCCGAGAGTGGCAACGATCTTGGTGCGGCGGGCTTGGGTTTCTTGGGTCATCCGGGCGGTCTGGGCGGGGTGGGTGGAATGGAAATGTCAGACTATACGCAAGCGGTTTGCCTTGCACGCGATTCCGGTCACTGTCCCAGCGCGAGGTTGAGCACCTCGGCGAGCCGGCGGCCGGCGATGCGCAACTGGTTCTCGGCCACCGGCAGTTCGGCGTCGACGTAGGCCTGGCCGATCTTGTGGCCATCCGGATAGAAACCGGGCGTGGCGGTGACGCGGCAGGATTCCTCCGCCCACTGCGCATAAGGGTTGTCCAGTGGCGCGATCGGCGGCGGCAGCGCCACCGGGCCCTCCGCATCGAGCTTCTGCGCATAGGCCTGCCAGTCGAGGCCGCGCGTCTTCAGCATGCCCGAATCCCAGACCCGGTGCAGGTTGCTGCCCTTGCCTTCGAACTGCACCTGGTACTTGTTGCCGCCGAGGTCGTCGCGGTAGCCGTCGTGCAGCGGCTGGTGCTCGTCGCCCACGAAATGCACCACGAATTTCAGCGCTTCGAGTCGCACCGCATCCGGCTGCGACTTGTCGCCCAGGATCGCCACGTAATGCGCCAGCCCCGCCACGACGCACTCGCCGTCGCGGCAGTCCCGCGGCGGCACGTAGTCGCAGCTCGGGCCGCCACGGAAATTGATGTAGTGCAACTTGCGCGTCTGCTGCCACAGCGCCGCCTGGGCGGGATCGTCCTGGATCTGGTCGGGCCAGCTGGCGATATCGGCCAGCTGCGTGGTGTGGTCCGCCGCCAGCAGGTGCTCCACCTCGGCCTCGGCGGCGGGACTCAGGTGACGCTGTGCCAGCGCGGCGACGATGCTGTGGCCCAGCGGCCCCCAGGCCTGCGCGGCGGGAATGGTGAAGAACATGGCCAGCGAGGCGGCCAGCAGGCGACGGCGCAACTTCATGACGGGACATCACGGCAATGGACGATCCCGCAGTGTGCCACAGCGGCGCGGCGCCATCAGCAGACGGCAGCAGGCGTAGACGCCCGGCACCGCCAAGGCGAATCCCGCCAGCAGCGAACACGGTGGGAAACACCCCGGCCCGCACACGCCGCGGCCACCGGTACAAACTGGGCCGACACAGGCATCCCCGTGTCATCGCCGGGTCGTGGACGGACGTCCATTCCCCGCGGCGCAGCGTCGAGCCCGTCCATGGATTTTCGCCGCATGCCCTCCTGCTTCCCCGGCCTGTGCGCAAACAGGTCCCCGCACAAGCCACATGAAGAGGCTCTTGGCGGGCAGTCGGGGCGTTTCCCCGCTAGAATCGTGGCTTTCCGGTCGCCTCCCACGACCGCCCTTCCCCTGTAATCGGAGGACGCTGTCCCATGACCATCAAGGTCGGCATCAACGGCTTCGGCCGCATCGGTCGCAACGTGCTGCGCGCTGCGGTGCAGAACTTCGGCAAGGACATCCAGATCGTGGCGATCAACGATCTGCTGGAGCCGGACTACCTTGCCTACATGCTGCGCTACGACTCGGTGCACGGCCGCTTCAAGGGCGAAGTGTCGATCGAGAACGGCCAGCTGGTGGTCAACGGCGGCAAAATCCGCCTCACCCAGGAACGCGATCCGGCCAACCTGAAATGGGGCGAAGTGGGCGCCGACGTGGTGATCGAATCCACCGGCCTGTTCCTCACCAAGGAGACGGCGCAGAAGCACCTCGACGCCGGTGCGAAGAAGGTGATCCTGTCCGCGCCGTCCAAGGACGACACGCCGATGTTCGTCTACGGCGTCAACGACAAGAGCTACAAGGGCGAGGCGATCATCTCCAACGCCAGCTGCACCACCAACTGCCTGGCGCCGGTGGCCAAGGTGCTCAACGACAAGTGGGGCATCAAGCGTGGCCTGATGACCACCGTGCACGCCGCCACCGCCACCCAGAAGACCGTGGACGGCCCGAGCAACAAGGACTGGCGCGGCGGCCGCGGCATCCTCGAGAACATCATCCCCTCCTCCACCGGTGCGGCGAAGGCGGTGGGCGTGGTGATCCCCGAGCTCAACAAGAAGCTCACCGGCATGAGCTTCCGCGTGCCCACCTCGGACGTCTCGGTGGTCGACCTCACCTGCGAGCTGGAGAAGGCCGCCAGCTACGCCGAGATCTGCGCGGAGATGAAGGCGCAGAGCCAGGGCGCGCTGAAGGGCGTGCTGGGCTACACCGAGGACAAGGTGGTGGCCACCGACTTCCGCGGCGAAACCTGCACCTCGGTGTTCGACGCCGACGCCGGCATCGCGCTGGACTCCACCTTCGTGAAGCTGGTGAGCTGGTACGACAACGAGTGGGGCTACTCCAACAAGTGCCTGGAAATGGTGCGCGTGGTGGCGAAGTAAGGCTGAATCTTTGCGGTCGCTCCTGATCGCGAGAATCAAACAAGAAAGCCCGCGCAAGCGGGCTTTCTTGTTTCCGCTCCCACCCGGGGCCCGAACCCGGACGCCTCCAATCCGCCATGCCGGCGCGGGCTGGAGGCATTTCGCAACAGCGAAGCTGCTCATCCAGCAACCGTACGGCCTGCATGGATCCTGCCGCTGCTGGATGACTCGCTGCGCTCGCCCCTACGGGGCCGCCTTCCGGGCGTTCTGCGCGCTTCGCGCTTGTCCGGCCTGCGCCGGGATGACGGCACTCAGGTTTGCGGCAGGGTCTCTCTTCTTCAGCGTTTCAACAGCGGCAGCTTGTCCGGCACGCCGTCCCAATCGGCCGCGTGCTCCATCGCCGGGATCTTGTGCGTCAGCACCGGCCACTCGCGCGCCAGCTCGGCATTCAGTGCAAGGAAACCCTCCTGTCCGGCCGGCACATCGAGTTCGGGGAAGATCGCGCCCACCGGGCACTCCTCCACGCACAACGTGCAGTCGATGCACTCGTCGGGATCGATCACCAGGAAGTTCGGTCCCTCGTGGAAGCAGTCCACCGGGCACACCTCGACGCAGTCGGTGTGCTTGCAGTTGATGCAGTTCTCGGTGACGACATGGGTCATGCGGCCAGCATCGCCCGGCGCGGCCACGGCGACCATGATCTGGATCAGACTGCCGCTCCGGCAAAGCCCCCCGACTTGTCCCTGCGGACAGATTGCCGCAGTTGCCTGACCGCGGTCATCGCGGCGCCCGCGCGCGCCCGCGAGAATGCGCGCACCAAGACCGGGGACAGCCATGCCCAGCACCGAGTACTACAACGACAAGGTCGTCCGCCAGTTTCTGCTGGCCGCGGCGGTCTGGGGCATCATCGGCATGTCGGTGGGCGTGTACATCGCCGCCGAGCTGATGTGGCCCGCGCTCAACTTCGACCTGCCCTGGATCACCTTCAGCCGGCTGCGCCCCGACCACACCTTCGGCGTGATCTTCGCGTTCGGCGGCTCGGCGCTGATGGGCACCTGCTACTACGTGGTGCAGCGTACCGGCCATGCCCGGCTGGCCTTCGACCGGCTGGCCGGCTTCACGTTCTGGGGCTGGCAGATCGTCTGCGTGCTGGCGATGGTGTCGATGCCACTCGGCCTCACCACCAGCAAGGAATACGCCGAGCCGGAATGGTGGATCGCGCTGTTCACCGCGGTGGTGTGGGTGTGCTTCGGCGTGGTGTTCTTCGGTTCGCTGGCGCGCCGGCGCATCAAGCACATCTACGTGGCGAACTGGTACTACGGCGCCTTCATCATCGCAGTGGGCCTGCTGCACATCGTCAACCACCTGTCGCTGCCGGTGTCGTGGACCAAGTCCTACCCGATCTACTCGGGCACGGTCGACGCAATGGTGGAGTGGTGGTACGGCCACAACGCGGTGGCGTTCTTCCTCACCGCCGGCTTCCTCGGGATGATGTACTACTTCGTGCCGCGCCAGGCGCAGCAGCCGCTGTGGAGCTACCGCTTCTCCATCGTCAATTTCTGGGCGCTGATCTCGGTCTACATGTGGGCCGGCTCGCACCACCTGATGTACACCGCCCTGCCCGACTGGGTGCAGTCGGTGGGCATGGCGTTCTCGCTGGTGCTGCTGATGCCGAGCTGGGGCTCGGCGGCGAACGGCCTGCTCACCTTCAACGGTTCCTGGCACAAGGTGAAGAGCGACCCGGCGGTGAAGTTCATGGTGATGGCGCTGGTGTTCTACGCCGCCGCCACCTTCGAAGGCTCGATGATGGCGATCAAGACGGTGAACTCGCTGTCGCACTACACCGACTGGACCATCGCCCACGTGCACTCCGGCTCGCTGGGCTGGGTGGCGATGATCACTATCGGCTCGCTGTACGCGATGGCGCCGCGCGCGCTGGGCCGCCCGGCGATGTACTCGGTGCGCGGCATGAACCTGCACTTCTGGCTGCACATGGCCGGCACCCTGCTGTACGTGGGCGCGATGTGGACCGCCGGCGTCACCGAGGGCGAGATGTGGCGCGCCACCCTGCCCGACGGCTCGCTGAAGTACGGCTTCCTGGACAGCCTGATCGCGATCAAGCCGATGTACCTGATCCGCTGGTTCGGCGGCGTGCTGATCCTCTCGGGCATGTGGGTGATGGCGTGGAACCTGTGGCACACCGCCGCCGACGCCCGCGCCCGCATCATCAAGCCGATCCCGGTGCCGATCCCGGAGCCTGAACCCCACCAGATCCCGGCCCCCCTGCCGGCAGTTACCTGATGCGCTCGTCCATGAGCGCCGCTTCGACCGGATTCCCGCTACGGGAAGACAGTCCGATCCTGCAAGTCCAACAGCGGCCATCCATGGCCGCACTCTTCAAGTAGAGCTTTCATCATGGCCTACAGGCATTTCGAAGCGATCGAGAAGCACGCCGGACTGCTCGGCATCGGCATCGCGATCATGGTTTCGCTGGGCGGGCTCGCCGAGATCACCCCGCTGTTCATGCAGGCGCACGAGGTGAAGGCGCCGCCGGGCGTGAAGCCCTACGACCCGCTGCGGCTGGCCGGCCGCGACGTCTATGTGCGCGAGGGCTGCTACCTTTGCCATTCGCAGATGATCCGTGCGCTGCGTTTCGAGACCCAGCGCTACGGGCATTACTCCACCGCGGAGGAATCGGTCTACGACCGGCCGTTCCAGTGGGGCTCCAAGCGCACCGGTCCCGATCTCGCCCGCGTGGGCGGCAAGTATTCCGACGACTGGCAGCGCATGCACC
Organism: Dorcoceras hygrometricum; assembly: GCA_001598015.1. Taxonomy (NCBI): domain Eukaryota; kingdom Viridiplantae; phylum Streptophyta; class Magnoliopsida; order Lamiales; family Gesneriaceae; genus Dorcoceras; species Dorcoceras hygrometricum. The sequence continues at coordinate 69,490 of KV020107.1, read as the reverse complement.
TGATGAACCCGCGCAGCGTGGTGCCGCAGTCCAACATGCCCGGCTTCCCGTGGCTGGCGAAAGCCGGCATCGACGGCGCCGACATCCAGGCGCGCATGCGCGTGCTGCGCAGACTGGGCGATCCCTACAGCGATGCCGACATCGCCGCCGCACCGGAGGCGGTCAAGGGCAAGACCGAGATGGACGCGCTGATCGCCTACCTGCAGGGCCTCGGCATCGACAACGAACCGAGCAAGCCGGGCGCTGCGCCCGCCAGCGACGGAGGTGCGCCATGAGTCCGTTCTGGGGCCACCTGGCCGGCGTGCTGATCGTGCTGATGATGCTCTCCTTCATCGGCATCTGGATCTGGGCCTGGCGCAAGTACCACAAGCCGGTGTTCGACCGGATGGCGCAACTGCCGATGCTGGACGAGGACCTGCCCACCGGCGGTGCAACGCAGGAGAAGGCGCGATGAGCACCGGCTGGTCGTTGTGGGTGATGTTCCTGGTGGTGCTGAACCTCGGCATCACCTTCTTCCTGTACCTGTGGGGGCCGCGCGCGAAGATCCCCACCCTGCCCGACGGCACCAGCGGCCACGTATGGGCGCACGGCGTGCTGCGCGAAGGTGTGCGCCGGCTGCCGACCTGGTGGGTGGTGTTCTCCGGCGCGATGTTCGCCGCCGCCTTCGGCTACCTCGTGCTGTATCCGGGCTTCGGCAACCACAAGGGCACGCTGGGCTGGACCTCGCACGGCCAGCTGGCGCGCGAGCAGGCCGCCAACGAGGCGAAGCTGGAGCCGCTGATGCAGCGCTTCATGCTGTACACGCCAGAGCAGTTGGCCGGCGATCCCGCCGCGCAGCAGCTCGGCAAGGTGCTGTTCGAGGACAACTGCGCCGCCTGCCACCAGCGCAGCGGCAAGGGCAACCAGCAGCTGGGCGCGCCCGACCTCACCGACCAGGACTGGCTGTACGGCGGCAGCGGCAAGGACATCACCACCTCGATCCACGACGGCCGCAACGGCGTGATGCCGCCCTGGGCCAGCCTGGGCGAGGACACCGTGAACAACCTCGTGCAATACGTGCTGAGCCTGTCCGGCCGCCCCCACGACGCAAAGATGGCGGCGGCGGCCGAGCCGATCTTCAAGGGCACCTGCGCGGCCTGCCACGGCCCCGACGGCAAGGGCAACCAGGCACTCGGCGCACCCAACCTCACCGACCAGATCTGGCTGCACGGCGGCAGCGTGGCCGACATCCATAAGACCATCCACGACGGCCGCCAGGGCCACATGCCGGACTGGGACAAGCGCCTCAGCGACCAGCAGATCCACGTGCTGGCAGCCTACGTCTACCACCTGTCGCATCCCGATGCCGGCGCCACGGACTGAACCCTGCGCACGCTGGTACCACCAGCCGATCCTGTGGCTGGGCATCGCGGTGTTCATCGCCTCGATGGCCGGGTGCGTGTGGATCATCGTGGCGGGCGCGCGCAGCGCGGACATCCCGCTGGAAACCTCGCACACCGTGTTCGGCGTGCCCGCCAGCGCGCACAGCAGTCGCCCCGGGCCACGATGAACGCGCATGCCGTCTGGGGCCATCCGCTGCTGCTCGCCCAGGTGCTGCGGCCGCGACGCGACGGCCGCAGCGAGGTGGCGCTGCGCGTGGCCGCGCTGGGCGATCCGCGCCGCGCGCTGATGCTGGAGCAGGCGATCCGCGCCCTGCCCGGCGTCGAGCGCGTGGCCGTGCTGCCCGCCGCCCGCCGTCTGCGCGTGGTGTGGGATGCGCGCCAGCTCCCGCTGGACGCGCTGGTGGAACGCTGCGCCGCGCTGCACTGCCCGGCCCAGCCGCTGCCGCGCGACGACGCCGACGAGGCCCGCGCCGCCGAGCTGCACGATGCGCTGAAGCGCCTGCTGGTCGCCGGCATGTGCATGATGCAGGTGATGGCCTACGCCCTGGTGATCTACATCGGTGCGGTCGACTTCGTCGATTTCACCACTCGCGGCCTGTTCCGCTGGCTGGGCTTCCTCACCACGATCCCGCTGGTGGCGTATTCCGCCCGGCCGTTCTTCGCCGGCGCCATATGCGAACTGCGCGAGCGCCGGCTCGGCATCCACCTGCCGGTGGCGCTGGCGGTGACGCTGGTGTTCCTCGCCAGCGCGTACAACACGCTGCGCGGCAGCGGCGAGATCTATTTCGACTCGGTGAGCATGTTCGTGTTCCTGCTGCTGGCCGCGCGCTACGTGGAGCTGCGCGCGCGCCACCACGGCAGCGCGCAAGGCGACGCCGTGATCGACGCCGCGCCGCTGCTGGCGCAGCGCGTCGCCGCCGACGGCGCGCTGGATACCGTGCCCGCGCTGGCATTGCGCACCGGCGACCTGGTGCACATCGCCGAAGGCGAAACCGTACCCGCCGACGGTGCGCTGGAAACGGATTCCGCGCGACTGGACGAGGCCCTGCTCAGCGGCGAAGCGCGCCCGGTACTGCGCCGCCGCGGCGAACGACTGGTCGCCGGCAGCGTGCTGCTGGACGGCCCGGCCACGCTGCGCGTGGAGCGCAGCGGCGAGGCCACCGCGGTGGCGCGCATCGGCGCGCTGGCCGCCCGCGCGCGCCAGGCGCGCGGCTTCGCCACGGCCAGCGACCGCGAGATCGCCCGCTTCGTGGCCCGCGTGCTGCTGCTCACCGCGCTCACCGCACTGGGCTGGCTGCTGCTCGATCCCGCGCGCGCCTTCGACGCCGCGCTGGCCGTACTGGTGGTGGCCTGCCCCTGCGCATTCGCGCTCACCGCACCGGCCGCGTTCACCCGCGCGCTGTCTGCGCTGGCACGCCACGGCGTGCTGGTCACCGACAGCGCGGCACTGACCCGGCTGGCGCGGGTCGACACCGCGCTGTTCGACAAGACCGGCACGCTGGGCGTGCCGCGGCTGGAGCTCGCAGGCATCGAGCCGTTGCGCGGCGATTCCCGCGAGGAGGTGCTCGTGCTGGCCGCCGCGCTCGCGCGCGAAAGCTCGCACCCGCTGGCCCACGCGCTCACCGATGCCGCCAGCCAGTTTGGACCGGTGCAACTGGCCGAACGGGTGGAAGCCGTGGCCGGCGCCGGCCTGCGCGGCACGGTCGCGGGACGCGCGCTGCGCCTGGGCCGCGCCGACTTCGCGCTGGGCCATGCGATGGCTCCCGAACGCCAGCGCGATGCCTTGCTGCTGGCCGACGCCGGCGGCGCCATTGCCAGCTTCCGCCTCGCCGAACGACCGCGCCACGACGCGCAGGCCGTGCTGGACGCGCTGCGCACCGACGGCATCACGCCCTGCATCGCCAGTGGCGACACGCCCGGCCGTGTGGCCGCCCTGGCCGGCATGCTCGGTATCGCCGACTGGCGCGCGCGCCAGAGCCCGGACGACAAGCTGGGCCGGCTGCGCGAGCTGCACAGCGAAGGCCATCTTGTGCTGGCGGTGGGCGACGGCAGCAACGACGCACCCATCCTTGCCGGCGCCGATGTCTCCGCCGCACTGGCCGGCGGCACCGGGCTGGCCCGGGCGCAGGCCGATCTGCTGCTGATGAACGACCGCCTCGTCGGCCTGGTCCATGCCCGCACCATCTCGGGTGAGGTGCAGCGCATCGTGGCGCAGGGCCGGCGCTGGTCGCTGGTCTACAATCTGTGTGCGGTACCCTTCGCCGCCCTCGGCCTGGTGCCGCCGTGGCTGGCCGGCATCGGCATGTCGCTCAGCTCGCTGGCCGTGGTGCTGAATGCACTGCGCACCGGCCGCGACGACACCGGACCGCGACAGGAGCTGCGCGCATGAACATCCTGCTGGTACTGATCCCGGTCACCGCCCTGGTGGTGGCGGTGGGCGTGGCGCTGTTCTTCTGGGCGGTGAACCACCAGCAGTTCGACGACCTCGACACACCCGGCATCCTGCCGCTGCTGGACGAGCCCATCCCGGATGCGACACCGGACCCGGCCGAACACAAGACAAGCAAACCATGAGCACGCTCGACGAAACCCATATCGCCACCCTGGTCGACCGCTTCTACGACAAGGTGCGCGCCGACGCCTCCATCGGCCCGATCTTCAACGCCGCGGTACACGACTGGGCAGAACACAAGGAGCTGCTCACGCGCTTCTGGTGCTCGGTGGCACTGGGCGCGCAAAGCTATCGCGGCAACCCCATGGCCGTACACCGCGGCCAGCCCACGATCCGCGCCGTGCACTTCGCGCGCTGGCTGGAGCTGTGGCGCGAAACCACGAACGAGCTGCTGGACGAAGACGATGCCGCGCGGATGCAGGACTACGCCGACCGCATCGGCCGCAGCCTGCGCATGGGCATGGGGCTGCCCGAACAACTGGATGTGCGGCCGCTGGGTATTCCGGTGGTGGGGATCGCTCGGCCTCGATAGCGTGGCGTCCCCTGTTCCCGGGGAACAGGGAATGCCATGCGTTCTCTCGAACGCCTCGACATGCAAGCTCGCCTGCAGCGGTTTTTTTACCCACATTTTGCGCAAGCGACAGAGCGGTTTCGGACGCCTGCCTGCGCCCGAGTTACTTCTCTTTGCTGGCCCACGCCACCACCGGGAGCGGTGGCGAACGGCGAAGCCGGCCCGTAGGGCGAAGGGCAGGAGGCCCGGAGTCAAGAGAAGTAACCCGGAGAAATGGCCTGATTCAATCCGCCGACACTACAAGCCAGTTGTGTCGCGGATCTGGGAGCCACTCCCGCCTACGCGATAGACGGCGCGGCCACACCGCGCCGTATCTGAAAACCGAGGCCCTTCACGCCCGTCATTCCGGCGCAGGCCGGGATCCAGTGACTGCGAGGCGCGAACGTGCGTGATCGCTACTGGATGACTCGCTGCGCTCACCCCTACGGGGCCGCTCTCCGGGCGTTCTGCGCGCTTCGCGCTTGTCCGGCCTGCGCCGGGATGACGAGCCGAAGCGTGGACGCCACGCCCTGCCTTGGTTTTGCTCTGCTCTGGCCGTTGCTTCTGCGCGCTGGGAGCGCGCTGCTTGTCCGGGGCCCCTGGGCGGCGGTGAGGCGGGGACGACAAGGCCGCGCAGCGGGCGAGGCCACGGATGGACTCGCCTTTTCGCGCGGGCAGGAGCCCGCTCGGCAAATCATCACGAAGCCGGCCCGGCCACGCCTCACGCACTTTCCGTCCATGGATGGACGGAAAGCGCCAACCGGGGTGGCCTTCTCTTTTGGTTACTTTTCTCTTGGCCACGCAAGAGAAAAGTAACTCGGGCCGCGGCAGCGGACCGAAACCGCTCTGTTACTTGCGTAAGTGCAAGAGTCTCTCAGCCCAGCACCTTCAGCGCCGCATCGTAATCCGGCTCGTGGGTGATCTCGTCCACCAGCTCGGCATGGATCACCTTGTCGTGCGCATCCAGCACCAGCACCGCGCGCGCAGCCAGGCCGGCCAGCGGCCCGTCGGCGATCGCCACGCCGTAGTCGCGGAGGAACTCGCGGCCGCGCATCAGCGACAGCATCTGCACGTTCTGAATGCCCTCGGCGCCGCAGAAGCGGCCCTGCGCGAACGGCAGGTCGGCCGAGATGCACAGCACCACGGTGTCCTTGAGCTTCGTCGCCAGCTCGTTGAAGCGGCGCACCGAGGCCGCGCACACGCCGGTGTCCACACTGGGGAAGATGTTCAGCACCTTGCGCTTGCCGGCATGGCTGGCCAGCGTGACCTCGGACAGGTCGCCGCCGACCAGGCGGAATGCCGGCGCCTGGCTGCCGGGCGCCGGGAAGCTGCCGTCGACGCGTACCGGCTTGCCCTGGAAATGGACTGTGGACATGACGCACCTCGCGATGTGAGGGAAAGGGCCTACAAGTAGAACATGGTCTTGGCCAGGAATACGATGGCCGCCATCATCGCCAGCACGATGCGGTGCGTATGGCGGAAGCGGCAGGCATTCATGCGACCGCGCGCGCCGGCCCACACCGCGTTGACGAATACGCCCAGCACGCCGGACGCCAGCCCCACCTTGGCCAGCAGGAACCAGCCGAAGCGCGTCGTGCCGATGCAGCGGATGCCGTTGCAGCGCAGGTCGAACAGCAGGCCGCCGCTGACGAACAGCAGCACCACCACATACGGCATGTAGCGGCGCACCCGCGCCATCACCGCGGTCTCGATCTGCTGCATGGTGGCGATGTCGAAGCGCTTGTGCAGCGCCTCCAGCGCGAACACCTCGAACGCCGCCGCGCCCACGAACACGATCGCGCAGGCCAGGTGCACCAGCACGATCCACGGGTAGTACGGCGCGATCAGGTCCTGCACGGCCTTTCCCCTACCCTGGCCTGCCGTCCGCGCGCGGCGTGAGGTAGATCCATGCCGAACGCAGCACCCACGGCAGGAACGCCAGCAGCCAGCCGGCGCCGGCGATCACCAACCACAGGTAGCGGTCGCCGCCCAGCTCGGCGCGGATGCGCACGAACGCCACCAGTTGCAGCAACACGAAGCACAGCCATGGCACCGGGTGCATCTGCAGCGGCCGGCCCGAATGGCCATGGGTGACGCGGGTCACCATCGCCACCAGCATCGAGCCGAAGAAGCCGATCGCCAGCGCGTGCAGCGGCGCCAGCCCCAGCACCTGTTCGCCGCCGACGGCGAGCACGAGGTCCTGCACCGAGAACAGCACGAAGGCCACCGGCAACCATGCGAACGCGATGTGCAGCACCGCCAGCAAGCCCGGCCGCAGGCAGCGCCACGGCTTCCACATCAGCCAGTGCACGGCGAACACCGCGGCCAGCGGCAGGTCGCACAGCCACAGCCACTGCGCCAGCCCGCGCCAATCCAGCAACACGTGCACCAGCAGCAGCGCCCACACCACCGGCAGGCTCCAGGCCGGCCGCCACATCGCGTAGCCGGCCACCATGTTCTTGCTGAAGAACGGCAACATGCGGTGGCACACCGTGAAATACACCGGCAGCAGGAAACCGAAGGTGCCCAGCTTCACCGCCAGCCACGCCACATCGGGCGACACGCCCGGGATCAGCAGCCAGGCGGCGAACAGCAGCAACCCCAGCGTGCCGATGCCGAACGCCGCGAGGCAGGACCAGCCGTACCGGTTGCGGTCGGCCGCCTTCGCCAGCACGCCAGCCAGCGTGCCCACGCCGGCCAGGTAGCCCGCCAGCATCAGCAGCAAACCGAGTTTGAGCAGCAGCGGCAGGCCGAGCAGGCCCAGCGTACCCAGCACGTAGCCGCCCAGCACACCGCCGGCCACCGGCAGGTAGCGCCGCGGCGGCACCTCCGGCCCGTTCATCCAGCGCGGGAACGTGGTCATCAGGAAGCCGAACATGAACAGCGGGAACAGGCCGTACTGGATCAGCATGGCGTGCCCGAACACCGGCGGGACGGTGGGCTGCGGCCAGCGCGCCCAGCCGAAGCGCAGCGAAGCCAGTTCCAGCGTCCACCAGGCCATGGTCAGCAGCACCGCCACCGTGCCGGCCAGGAACAGCGGCCGGTGCGGCGCCGCCGCGAGCAGGGCGGCGGGATCGCTTGTGGCGGGGGAAGCAGGGGCGTCCATGGATACCTGAAGTGTTGGTCGCCGCATGTTGGCAGTTCCGCCGCGGCGCGGCCCTGACCTGGATCAGCTCCGCCCGGCGCTATTCCGGCAGCAGGCTGGCACCGAGCTCGCGCAGTGCGTCCATCCGCAGCAGCACCAGGTCGCGGCCTTCCAGCGCGATCAGCCCCTGGCTGCGGAAGCGCCCCAGCACCCGGCTCACCGTCTCGGCGGCCAGCCGCAGGTAGTTCGCGATATCGCCGCGCGACATGCTGAGATGGAAGCGCGTGGGCGAAAAGCCCCGCGCCGCGTAGCGGTTGGAGAGGTCGACCAGGAACGCGGCCATGCGCTCGTCCGCGCTGTGGTCGCCGGCCAGTAGCGACACCGCGCCCAGCTCCTTGCTGATCAGCCGGAACAGGTGCTGCTGCACCGCCGGCTGGCGCGCGGCCAGCGCGCTCATCGCAGGGAAGGAGAAGCGGCAGAACTGGGTGTCTTCCAGCGCCACGGCGTCACAGGGGAAGTGCTCGGGATAGATCGCATTGAGCCCCACCACCTCGCCCGGCAGGTAGAAGCCCAGCACCTGCTCGTTGCCGTCGCGGTCGAACAGCCGCGTCTTCACCGAGCCGGTGCGCACCGCATAGATCGCGCGGAACGGGTCGCCGGTGCGGAACACGTGCTCGCCCGCGCGGAACGGCCCCACGTGCTCGACCAGGCAATGCAGCTCGACCAGTTCCGGCTTGCCGTAGCCCACCGCGACGCAGGCCTCGGAAAACGCGCAACTGGTACAGAACCGCGTGGCGTCGCCATCGTCGGTGATCGGCTGTGGCGCCAGGTGCAAACGTCCTGTCGGAGGGCTGGGTGGCATGGCGGCTCGCACCGTGACGCACGGCGTATGGCGGGTTTCTGCATGATACCAAGCGATCCGGCGCCAGCGGGTTTCTGCGACGACGCGCCGCCGGCCGGGCGGCCCGGAGCGGCGCGCTATTTCTCCACGAACGCGCGTTCGATCACGTAGTCGCCCGGCTCGCGGGTGCGCGGCGAGGCCTGGAAACCGCGGCCGTCGAGCAGCGCGCAGAGGTCGTCCAGCATCGCCGGGCTGCCGCACAGCATCACCCGGTCGGTCCCGGGATTGAGCGGCGGCAGGCCGGTGACCCCGCTCATCACGCCGTCGGCGATCGCGTCCGTGATGCGGCCGCGATTCCTGAACGGCTCGCGCGTCACCGTGGGGTAGTAGATCAGCTTCTCGCGCACCAGCTCGCCGAGGTACTCGTGCTGCGGCAGTTCGTGTTCGAGGTAGTGCGCATAGGCAAGGTCGTTCACGTGGCGCACGCCGTGGGCCAGCACGATCTTCTCGTAGCGCTCGTAGGTATCCGGGTCGCGGATGATGCTCATGAACGGCGCGAGGCCGGTGCCGGTGCCGAGCAGGTAGAGATGCCGGCCGGGCTTCAGGTCGGTGAGCACCAGGGTGCCGGTGGGCTTGCGCGTCACCATCAGCGGGTCGCCGGGCCTGAGGTGTTGCAGGCGCGAGGTGAGCGGGCCGTCCGGCACCTTGATCGAGAAGAACTCCAGGTGCTCCTCCCAACTCGCGCTGGCGATCGAGTAGGCGCGCATCAGCGGACGGCCGTCCAGCTCCATGCCGATCATCACGAACTGGCCGCTGTCGAAGCGGAACGAGGGGTCCCGCGTGGTGCGGAAGGAGAACAGGGAATCGTTCCAGTGCTGCACGTCGATCACGTGCTCGGTTGCCATCGCTACCATGGTGTCGTCTCGGGATGCAGGTCGGGGATCACCGCGCCGCCGCACGTGGCGGCAGCGTGACTCGCGTGGGAGGGCGTGGGCCGGTGAACCTGGCGAGCGGCCGCGCGGGGGCGCGGCGATAGCGGCATTTTACGCGATCCGGCCCGTCGCTGCCCGCCGCGTTCTCCGGCATCATGCGTGCAACCTGGGGAGGAGAGGACGATGGAGCCGAACGCCGTACCGCCCGCGCACGAGCAACCCGTGCGCGAACACCATGTCCACCAACGCCACTTCGACCGGCTGGTGATGCTGTCCGACGGCGTGTTCGCCATCGCCCTGACCCTGTCGGCGGTGGAACTGCGGCCGGAGGTGAAACCGGGCCAGAGCCTGCTGCAAGCCTGGGGCGTGCCGCTGCTGGTCTACTTCTCCAGCTTCTACCTGGTCGCCAGCGTGTGGTACCTGCATCGCCGCGCCATGGCGCAGCTGCGTCGCATCGACGCGCCACTGACCGTGCTCACCATGCTGCTGCTCAGCCTGGTGGCGCTGGTGCCGGTGCTGATCCGCAACATGATCACCAGCGTCACCCTCCAGGAAATCCACCGAGTCCCGCTGGCAGCCGGACTCCACGCGATGGTCGCCGGCGGCCAGGTGCCCGGCGTTTTGCCGGCAGGCGACTCGGCCCCCGCGTTCAAGACGGTGCTCGTGCTTTCGACGAACGGACTCCTTCCGTACTCGCTCATCATGTTGTCGATCCAGCTCTGCCTGGCCACGGCCTGGGGTTACGCGGCCTTCATCGCCAGGTTGGCACCCGATATGTTGCCCGCCCGCGCCAAGGCCTGGCTGCTGCATGACCTGTTCCTCACCATGCTCTGGGCCACGGTCGCGGTATGGACGCTGCACATACTCTGGCTGGCGGCGGTACTGTTCGCGGTGGTCGTGGTTTTGCACGTCGCCGAGCGGCGCATGCGGCATGCGGCGAAGGCGGCCGGGGGCTGATTTCCATCCCGCCGCGCCGATACGGGACAATGGCGGCCTGATGACTGTCGCAGCCTCCATCCCCGACCCCGAAGCCTGGCGCCTGTCCGTTGCCCCGATGATGGACTGGACGGACCGGCACTGCCGATTCTTCCACCGCCTGCTCTCCCCGCACGCACGCCTGTACACCGAGATGGTGACCAGCGCGGCGCTGGTGCGCGGCAAACAGCTGCGCCTGCTCGAACACAGCCACGAGGAACACCCCGTGGCGCTGCAGCTGGGCGGCAGCGAGCCGGCCGAGCTGGCCGAGGCGGCGCGACTGGGCGCGGCGGCCGGCTACGACGAGATCAATCTCAACGTGGGCTGCCCGTCCGACCGCGTGCAATCCGGCCGCTTCGGCGCCTGCCTGATGTACGAACCGGCGCTGGTGGCCGACTGCGTGAAGGCGATGCGCGACGCGGTAAGCGTGCCGGTCACCGTGAAATGCCGCATCGGCGTGGACGAGCAGGACGACTATGCCGACCTGCAGCACTTCACCGAAACCATGCTGGAAGCCGGCGTCGAGGTGCTGGTGGTGCATGCGCGCAAGGCCTGGCTGAAGGGCCTGTCGCCGAAGGAAAACCGCGAGATCCCGCCGTTGGACTACCCACGCGTGCACCGGCTCAAGCGCGAATTCCCGCAACTGGTGATCGCCATCAACGGCGGCATCACCACGGTGGAACAGGTGCAGGCGCAACTGGCCGAGCTGAACGGCGTGATGCTAGGCCGCGCCGCCTACCACGACCCCTGGCTGCTGGCCCGGCTCGAACACGCGCTGTACGGCACGCCGCTGCCCGACCGCGAAGAGGTGCTGCGGCGCCTGCGCCCCTACATCGAGGCCGAGCTGAAACGCGGCACCGCACTCAAGCACATCACCCGACACCTGCTGGGCCTGTACCAGGGCGAACCCGGCGCACGCAGCTACCGTCGCGTGCTCAGCGAAGGCGCGCATCTGCCGGGAGCGGGCTGGGCGCTGATCGAGCAGGCACTGGCGCCCATGGCCTCAGCCGCGTGACAGCAGCCGCCCGTCCGGTCACTATTCAGCCCTGCTCGCCCAAACTGAACGGCCAGAGACAGATCGTGGTCGAAGCATGCCGATGAAGGCCAATCGAATCCTCCTGCTGCTCGCGCCGCTGGCGCTGGCGCTGGGCGCGAGCCCGGCGGCATCGGCGCAGGCCAGGTCGGCCGACCTCAGCCTCAGCGACGCCGTGAACCGGGCGCAGCAGGAAACCAACGGCCAGGTGCTGTCGGCCGAGTCGCGGCACTTTGATCGCCGTACCGAGTACCGCATCAAGGTGCTCACACCCCAGGGTCACGTGCGGGTGTTGAACATATCCGCCAGCGGCGGCGACAGTGCACGCCCCACCTTCCCGTCACCCAGAAACCCGCCCGGCCGGCGCGCCGGCGGCAAGGAGAGACACTGATGCGCATCCTCTTGGTGGAAGACGAGGCTCCGCTGCGCGAGACGCTGGCGGCACGACTGAAGCGCGACGGCTTCGCCGTCGACGCGGCACAGGACGGCGAAGAAGCGCTCTACCTGGGCCGAGAGGTGCCGTTCGACCTCGCCATCATCGACCTGGGCCTGCCGAAGATGTCCGGCATGGAGCTGATCAAGGCGCTGCGCGAGCACGGCCAGCGCTATCCGGTGCTGATCCTCACCGCGCGCGGCGGCTGGCAGGACAAGGTGGAAGGCCTCAAGCAGGGCGCCGACGACTACCTGGTCAAGCCGTTCCACGTCGAGGAGCTGCTGGCGCGCATCAACGCGCTGGTGCGCCGCGCCAGCGGCTGGTCCAAGCCAGTGCTGGCCTGCGGCCCGATCAAGCTGGACACCACCGCGCAGACGGTGACGGTGGAAGGCAAGATCGTCGATCTCACCAGCTACGAGTACAAGGTACTGGAATACCTGATGCTGCACGCCGGCGAGCTGGTCTCCAAGGCCGACCTCACCGAGCACATCTACCAGCAGGACTTCGACCGCGACTCCAACGTGCTGGAAGTCTTCATCGGCCGCCTGCGCCGCAAGCTGGATCCGGAAGGCGCCCTCAAGCCCATCGAGACCGTGCGTGGACGTGGATACCGCTTTGCCATCCCCCGCTCCGACGGCGACGACGAGTGAGCCAGCGCCGCGCCGCCCGCTGTCGCTGGCGGCGCGCTCGGCCATCACCACCGGCTTCGTGCTGGCCGCCTTCCTCGGCCTGGTCGGCGTGGTCATGTCGGTGGCCAGGAAGCAGAGCGCACTGAACAGCCTGCAGGACCGGCTGCGCGACTCCGCCATCACCGACATCATCACCCACACCGACGCCAACCGCGACGGCCGCCTGCTGCCGCCCGATTCGCCGCCGCAGAAATTCTCCCAGCCCGGTTCCGGCCTGTATGCGGTGATCCTGGGGCCGGACGGCTATCGCTGGGAATCGACCTCGGCGATCGGCCACGACTTCCGCTTCCTCAAGCCGCTGCCGCCGGGCGTGCGCGAATTCGCCGGCCCGGTCGACACCCGCATGGGCCGGCTCTACTACTACGCGCTCGGCGTGGCCTTCGACTACCCGGGCCGCAAGTCCACGCCGGCCACCATCATGGTGGCGCAGGCCGAGCAACTGCTCGAGGGCGAGAACGCGATGTACCGGCGCACGCTGGCGCTGTGGCTGTCGGTGCTGGGCGTGATGCTGATCGTGCTACAACTACTGCTGCTGCGCTGGAGCCTCACCCCGCTGCGCAAGGTGGCCAGCGACATGAGCCGGGTCGAGCGCGGCGACAGCGATCACCTGGACAGCCAGTATCCGCTGGAGCTGACCGGCCTCACCGAGCGCATCAACGCCTTCATCGACAGCGAGCGCGAGCAGCGCACGCGCTATCGCCATACCCTGGCCGACCTCGCGCACAGCCTGAAGACCCCGCTGGCGGTGATCCGCTCGCAGCTGGAATCGGCCAGCGACGAATCCACGCGGCGCGGCGTGCTCGACCAGGTGCGCCGCATGGACGAGCTGGTTGCCTATCAGCTGGCGCGCGCGGCCACCTCGGGCCGGCAGACCTTCGCCGCCGCGGTGCCGATCGCCAGCCACGCCGAGGACCTGGTGCAGAGCCTGGAGAAGGTCTACGCCGCGAAGAACGTGCTGTGCGAATTCGACATCGCCGACGGCGCCTCCTTCCACGGCGAGCTGAACGACCTGCTCGAACTGATGGGCAACCTGCTGGAAAACGCGTTCAAGTGGACGCGCCACCACGTGCTGCTGGTGGTGCAGAAGCAGCCGCAATCCGGCCGCGCCCGCCCCGGGTTGCTGCTCAGCGTGGAGGACGACGGCCCCGGCATCGCCGAGGACAAGATCGAGAAGGTGCTGCAACGCGGCGTGCGCGGCGACGAGCGCGTGCAAGGCCACGGCATCGGCCTGTCCATCGTGCAGGACATCGTGCGCGCCTACCGTGGCGAGCTGACGGTGGACCGTTCGCCCGAACTGGGCGGTGCGCGCTTCAGCGTGAAGCTGCCGCCGGAGTAGGAGCGCGCCTCGTGCGCGAATGCTCTGGCTCTGGCTTCAGGTCCGGCCCTGACCGACGCCGGAGCCATCTCGCGCAGGATGCGCCCCTACTGGATCGAGCCGGGCAATAGCGACTGCCAGCCCAGGGTGGTCGGCTGCGCGCTGGTGGGGGCGGAGATGCGGCCGGCGTGCTCGCTGCCGCCGCCGCTGCCATGGTCGTCGGCGTCGCTGCCGTCGTTGTCGCTGCCGTGCCGGGAGGAGGAACTGTCGCGGTTGAGCCCCAGCACATCGCCGCCACTGCTGGCGGTGGCATCGCGGGCGCTGCCGTCGACCGCACTGTGGCTGCCTGCGGTGGCGTCGCGGGTGTCCATGTCCGTCGCCATGGCACTGCCCACGCCGGCCAAGCCAATCAGGCAACCGATCAACCAGTGTCTGGCACTCATGGCTTGCAACCCCTTGATCCACAAGCTAGGCGCTGGATCGTCGCAGAAATGCGCGGTCGATGCCAGTGCCGCCGCCGGCAAGGTGCTCCCGCACACCGCACCCGGCTAGAATCCGCCGGATGCCTGTCTCCCCCCGCCTTTCTTTCCACCGCTGCGCGACCACGCCGCCCCGGCGACGGCCGGCCCTCGCCCTCCGCGCCCGGGCGGTCCGCTGATGCAGGCCGCCGAGCTGCTGGCCGAGCTGGCCGCGGGCGCCCCCTGTTCCGGCGTGGAACTGGCCGCCCGTGCCGGCGTGACCCGCGCTGCGGTGTGGAAACAGATCGAAGCGCTGCGTGCACGCGGCGTGCCGATCGAGGCCGGCGGCGTGGGGGGCTACCGTCTGCCGTGGCCGATCCAGTTGCTGGACGCCGCGCGCATCCGCGGTGCCCTGCCCGCCGCCGTCGCCAAGCGGCTGGGCGCGCTGGAAGTGCACTGGGAGCTCGACTCCACCTCCAGCGAACTGCAGCGCCGCGGCGCCGCGGCGCCGGACCTCAGCGTGGTCCTGGCCGAGACGCAAAGCGCCGGCCGGGGCCGCCGCGGCCGGCGCTGGCTGTCGCCGCCGGGACTGAACCTCTATTTGTCCTGCCTGAAACGCTTCGACACCGGCTTCGCCTCGCTGGCGGGATTGTCGCTGGCGGTCGGCGTGATCGTGCTGCGCACGCTGGAATCGCTGGACATCGCAGGTGCCGGGCTGAAATGGCCGAATGACGTGCTGGCCGTCGCCAACGGAAAGCGGTCCGGCAAGCTGGCCGGCATCCTGGTCGAGCTCAGCGGCGAATACCAGGGGCCGTGCGCCGCGGTGATCGGCATCGGGCTCAACCTGCGGCTCACCGATGCGCTGCGCGAACAGGCCGGCCAGCCGGCCTGCGACCTCGCCACGCTGGCCGGTGGCACGCCGCCGGAGCGCAACCGCGTGGCCGCCGCACTGATCGCCGCACTGACCGACGGATTGCGCCAGTTCGAACGCGAAGGCTTTGTCGCCTTCGCCGACGACTACGCCCGCCACGACCTGCTGCACGGCCAGCCGCTGCGCCTCAGCGGCGCCGGCGGCGAACGCGATGGCACCGGTGCCGGCGTGGATGCCCGCGGCGCCCTGCTGCTGCGCCTGCCCGACGGCGAGCTGCAACGCGTCGACAGCGCCGACGTCTCGGTGCGCCGCGCATGAGGCGGGAGTCTGCTCCCGATTTCCAGGTGCCCCGCGCCGGCAGCTGTTTGCGCGCAGGCCAAGGAAGAGCGGGAGAGTGGACGTCCGTCCACGAACGAGCGATGAGGCAGGCATGCGGGCAAACAGCCCCGGCCCCGCGGGCTGCCTTGCTGTGGCCGCCATGCCGCAGCGCGCCGCCCGGCCTGCCAGCCAGGCAGCTGCTGCGCCACGCACTGGCACATGGCGGCCACTCGACAGCAACACGAGGCACTTGGGAAGCATGAGCAGACTCTTGCTCGACCTCGGCAATACCCGGCTGAAGTGGGCGCTGCACGACGGCGACGGCATGCCCGCCCGCGGCGCCGTGGCGTGGGATGAAAGCGTGGCGGAGGCGCTCTCCGAAGCGTGGTCGTCCTTGCCGCGGCCGACGGCGGTATTCGGCGCATCGGTCGTCGACGCCGCGCGCGAGCAGCTCGTCGCCCGCAGCGTCGCCACCGGCTACATGCACGAAGTGACATGGCTGCGCACCCCCGGCGAGGCCTGCGGCGTACGCAATGCCTATGCCGAGCCGCAGCGGCTCGGCGTGGACCGCTTCCTGGCGATGGTCGCCGCCCGCGCCGACGGCCTCGCGCCCTGCGTACTGGCCGGGGCGGGCACCGCACTCACGCTGGATGCGCTGGATGCCGGCGGCCGCCATCTAGGCGGCCTGATCGCACCGGGACCGCGGCTGATGCAGCAGTCCCTGCTGGGCGCCACCGCCCAGGTGCGCCCCACGCGCACGGGCGCGATTGTCGAGGCAGCGGACAACACCGCCGATGCGGTGGCTTCCGGTTGCTGGCTGGCGGCGGCAGCCCTGGTCGAGCGCTTCGCCGCGCGCATGTCGCCCGCGCTGGGCGGAGCGCCCACGCTGCTCCTGGGCGGCGGCGACGCGGAAACATTGCTGCCCCTGCTCGCCGCGCCGGCGCAACTCGCCCACGACAGCGTGCTGCACGGCTTGGCGGTGTGGGCCACGGCACAATGAGCGCCTGCGCGGCCCGGCATTCTGTCGGCCGCGGATATGGATGACGGGGGATCGATGTTCCTGCGATTGCTGTTCGTGCTGCTGGTCATGCTCAACATCGTGGCCGGCGCCTGGCTGCTGCTCGGCCAGCCGTATGCGCACGTGCCTCCGGCCACCGACCCGGACGTGCCGGAACTGCACCTGCTCTCCGAACTGCCCGCACAGGCGGCCACCACGGCAATCGCGGCCAGCGTCATCGCGCCCGCCACAGCCCCCGCGCTCAACGCGGCGAATGCAAATGCGCCCGCCGAGCCTCGTTGCTTCACGCTGGGTCCGTTCGCCACTCCGCACGATCTGCAACAGGCCCGCGACGCATTGGCGCCGCTCACCCGCCGCACGCGCTCGCGCCAGGAGCAGGTCGCCCAATCGCGCAGCTGGTGGGTCTACCTGCCCGCTTCCGGCAGTCGCGCGCGGGCCTTGGCGCTGACCCGCCAGCTCGCCGCGCGCGGCATCCGGGACTATTTCGTGGTCAGCGGCGGCGACCAGCCCAACACGATCTCACTGGGCTTGTTCAAGGATCAGGACAATGCGCGCAAGCGCCGTTCCGAAGTGACCGCCGCCGGTTTTCCGGCCCGTATCACCGAGCGTACCGAGAGCGTGCCGCAATACTGGCTGGACCTGGTGGCCGACCGCAGCGGCTTCGACTGGCGCAGCCGCATCCACGCCGACGGCGTGGGCTCGCACAGCACCAGCTGCTTTTGAGGTCCCGTACTGAACAGCTCCCGGCAGCCTGCTAGAATCCCGCCCCACGCCGGCATAGCTCAGTTGGTAGAGCAACTGATTTGTAATCAGTAGGTCGCGGGTTCGATTCCTGCTGCCGGCATACTCCGAAACGGCCATGTCACAGCCGACCCGTTACACTCGGGAGCTGCAAGGCATCAGACGTGGACATCGCAACATGAGCAAGCAGACGATCGCCCTGGTGGGCGCGCCCACCGACATCGGCGCCGGCCATCGCGGCGCTTCGATGGGGCCGGAGGCGCTGCGTGTTGCGCAGATCGCCGAGAAACTGCGCGCGCGCGGGCTGGAAGTGCTCGATCGCGGCAACCTGCACGGCCCGCACAACCCGTGGCTGCCGCCGGTGGATGGCTATCGCCATCTGGCCGAAGTGGTGGAATGGAACCGCACGGTGCACGCCACGATCCACGGTGAGCTGGCGAACGGCAACCTGCCGATCATGCTGGGCGGCGACCACTGCCTGGCGATCGGCTCGATCAGCGCGGTGGCGCGGCACTGCCGCGAGCACGGCAAGCAACTGCGCGTGCTATGGCTGGATGCGCACGCCGACTTCAACACCGCCGAGGCCACGCCCTCGGGCAACATCCACGGCATGCCGGTGGCCTGCCTTACCGGCAACGGTCCGGCCGCGCTCACCGCCATCGGCGGGCACACGCCCGCGGTGACGCCGGACGTGTTCCGCCAGATCGGCATCCGCTCGGTGGACGAAGGCGAAAAGCGGCTGGTGCGCGAAGCGAAGATGGCCGTCCACGATATGCGCCACATCGACGAGGTGGGCATGCGCCGCACGATGGAAGAGGCGCTCGCTGGCATGGACGGGCGCACCCACCTGCACGTGAGCTTCGATGTCGACTTCCTCGATCCTGCCATCGCGCCGGGCGTGGGCACCACGGTGCGCGGCGGCCCGAACTACCGCGAAGCCCAGCTGTGCATGGAGATGATCGCCGACTGCGGCCGGCTCGGTTCGCTCGACATCGTCGAGCTCAACCCCGCGTTCGACAAGCGCAACCAGACCGCGAAACTCGCGGTGGACCTGGTGGAGTCGCTGTTCGGCAAGTCGACGCTGATCCGCGTCTGAATCGCTGCCTGCGCGCAGGGTCCGGCCGCCCCTGGCCCGGACCGGGGCAGCCTTGCACGACGCAGCCGCGCTCAATCGCCCAGCGTGTCGCGCAACAGGGCGAACAGTTCCTTCCAGTGGCGTTCGGCGGCCGCCTCGTCGTAGGCAGGATGGTCCGGCACGGCGTAGCCGTGGTGCGCGCCCCTGTAGATCTCCACGCGATGGTCGACGCCCGCGTCCGCCAGCGCCTGTTCGAGCTGCGCCTTCTGCGCCTCGGTGAAGTGCGCGTCCTCGTCGGCGCCGGCCACGTAGACCCGGCCGGTGATGCCGGCGACGTGGCGATGCGGGCTGTCCGGCGCGTCGGTCGCCAGGCTGCCACCGTGGAAGGAGGCGATGGCCGCGAAACGTTCGGGCAACGCGCCGGCCGCGGTCAGCGCGATATTGCCGCCCATGCAGTAGCCGGTGGCGCCGACCCGGCCACCCGCGACCTCGGGGCGAGTCGACAGGAACGCGAGGCTGGCCTCGGCATCGGCGATCTTGGCGCCGCGGTCCAGGCTGCCGATCATCGCCATCAACCTGTTCTTCGCCTCGGGGTCGGCAAACGTCCTGGCAGGGTCCATCGGCGCGTAGCTGCCGTGCCGGTAGTACAGGTCGGGAAGCAGCACGGCGTAGCCGCCGTCGGCGAGGCGCTGGGCCATTTCGTGCAGCACCGGACGGATCCCCAGGCCATCCATGAAGAAGAGCACGCCCGGCCACGGGCCTTGCCCGGCGGACGGGGTAAACAGCGAGGCGGGGCAGGAGCCGTCGCGTGTCTTGAAAACGAGCTTGAGACTGGGCATGGCTGACGACTCTCCACATGGGCGGACAAACCACCATTATAGGAAGCCGCGCAGGCGCGGAACCGCCCGCGCGGCGCGCGCCGCCGCGGTCGAGGCGCCGCGTGCGATGTCGTAGACTGGGCTTTTCGCTGCACGAAGCGCCATGCAAACCCGAGTCCTCACCGGCATCACCACCACCGGCACCCCGCACCTGGGCAACTACGCGGGCGCGATCCGTCCCGCGATCGCCGCCAGTCGGCGCGCGGACGTCGATGCGTTCTTCTTCCTCGCCGACTACCACGCGCTGATCAAGAGCGACGACGCCGCGCGCATCGAGCGCTCGCGGCTGGAGATCGCGGCGACCTGGCTGGCCGCCGGACTCGATCCCGCGCGCGTCACCTTCTACCGGCAGTCGGACATCCCCGAGATTCCCGAGCTGACCTGGTTCCTCACCTGCGTCACCGCCAAGGGCCTGCTCAACCGCGCGCATGCCTACAAGGCGGCGGTGGACAAGAATGCCGAGGCGGGCGAGGACCCGGACGCCGGCGTCACCGCGGGCCTGTACATGTACCCGGTGCTGATGGCCGCCGACATCCTCGCCTTCGACGCGCACAAGGTGCCGGTGGGCCGCGACCAGATCCAGCACCTGGAGATGGCGCGCGACATCGCGCAGCGCTTCAACCACATCTACGGCCGCGACTTCTTCGTGCTGCCCGAAGTGCAGATCGAGGAAGAGGTGGCCACCCTGCCCGGCCTGGACGGCCGCAAGATGTCCAAGAGCTACGACAACACCATCCCGCTGTTCGCCGGCGGCGCCAAGGCGCTGCGCGAGGCGGTCATGCGCATCGTCACCGATTCGCGCGCGCCGGGCGAGCCGAAGGACCCGGACAGCTCCGCGCTGTACACGATCTTCCGCGCCTTCGCCGGCGAGGCCGAAAGCGCGGCGTTCCGCCAGGCGCTGCTCGACGGCATCGGCTGGGGCGAGGCCAAACAGCGGCTGTTCGAGCGGATCGAAAGCGACGTGGCGCCGATGCGCGAACGCTACGAGGCGTTGATCGCCAAGCCCGCCGAGATCGAAGCGATCCTGCGCGATGGCGCGGCCAAGGCCCGCGCCATCGCCACGCCCAAGCTGGCCGCGATCCGCGAGGCGATCGGCCTGCGCACGATGGGCGCGGCACCCGCCGCCAAGGCAACCAAGCCGTCCGCTGCAAAGACCGGCAAGGCGCCGCGCTTCGCCAGCTTCCGCGACGGCGATGCCGGCTTCCGCTTCCGCCTGTTCGCCGCCGACGGCGAGGAACTGCTGCTCTCGATGCCGTTCGCCGATCCCAAGGCGGCCGGCGCGCTGCAACAGCGCATCCGCACGCTGGGTCACGCCGCAGTACTGCGCGAGGACGGCGATGCGCTGGTGCTGGAGCTGGACGGCGAGGCCGTCGCCCGCACCCCGCAGGCCGGCGACGAACTGCTCGCGCGCCTGCGCGATGCGCTGGAGCAACTGGCCGCGCAGGACTGACGAGGCCCGATGCGCTACCTCGCCCTGCTGCTGCTCGCGCCCTGGCTGCTGATCCTGGGCTGGGCCTATGCGAGCTACCCGAAGTCGCTGCCGCGTACGCCCGCGCGGCGGTTGTTCGACCTGCTGGCGCTGCTGCTGGCCTTCAGCGCTGCGATCTATGCCGGCCTGTTCGGCTACGACGCGGTGCAACTGCCCGGTCTCGATGAGGCCGGCCGCCGTGCCAGCGGCGCGATCTGGCAGCAGGTGCTGCCCGCGCTGTGCGGCTATGGCGCCTTCGCCGCCGTGCTGGTGCTGGCTTTGCCGCTGCGCGCGCGGCTGTGGCGCCGCCGCGGCTGATGCGGGATGGCGACTGGTGGCCGCGAGCTGCCGGGACGTCATTCCCGCGAAAGCGGGACAAAAGCGAGCTGTGCGAGCGTTGAACAGCCGAAGGCTGGCCCGCAGGGCGAGCGCAACGAGTCATCCAGTGACTTCCGGAACCCATGGATTCCCGCTTTCGCGGGAATGACGGGCAAAAGCGCTCGGCTCAGGCCACCCCTAAACACCCGTCCACTTGAAAGCCCATTGGCATGAGTCGCGGCCGACGCGACTTCAATCCCAGCGATTGAGGTGCGGACCGAACGCATCGCGCTGCTTGCGCACGATGCAGAAGCGCTGGCCGCTGGGCGCTTCCATCACCCACCAGCGTTCGCGCACAAAGGCGATGCGCTTTGCGCCCAGGCGCTCCAGCCGCGCCGCCTCGGCCTCGAGGTCGTCGGTCTCGATGTCCAGGTGCACGCGGCTTTCGTGGCCTACCTTCTGCAGCAGGATCAGCGGCTCGTCGTCGGCCGTGCGCAGTTCGGCGTAGCGGCCATCGCCGTCCTGGTCGGGCGTGGCGACGGGCTTGCCCAGCGCCGCGCTCCAGAACCTCGCGGCATCGCCCAGGTCGTCGACCTTGCAATCCAATACCAGGGCGCAGAGACGACTGTGGTGCATGGGGCACCTCGCGGCAGGATGGAGTGCCCAGTGTGCGCCGGCACGCCGGCCGGCGCATCCGTCGTGCGGCGGTCAGCGCGCCAGCGGTGCGATGCGCTGCTCGATCGCGCCGAAGATCGAGGCGCCGGCCTGGTCGGTGACCTCGATGCGCAGCGTGTCGCCGTACTTCAGGAACGGCGTGCTGGGCTTGCCGTTGCGCAGCGTCTCCACCGTGCGCTGCTCGGCGAGGCAGGAGGCGCCCTTGGAGGTGTCCTGGTTCGCGATGGTGCCGGAGCCGACGATGGTGCCGGCGGTGAGCGGCCGCGTCTTTGCCGCGTGCGCCACCAGTTGGGCGAAGCTGAACTGCATGTCCACGCCGCACTCGGCCTCGCCGAACCACTGGCCGTTGAGCCAGGTGCGCATCGGCAAGTGCAACTTCTCGCCCTGCCAGGCGTCGCCCAGCTCGTCCGGCGTCACCAGCACCGGCGACAGTGCCGAGCGCGGCTTCGACTGCAGGAAGCCGAAGCCCTTGGCCAGCTCGCCGGGGATCAGCCCGCGCAGCGAGACGTCGTTGACCAGGCCGACCAGCTGGATGTGTTCGGCCGCTTTGGCCGGCGTCACCGCCATCGGCACGTCGTCGGTGACCACGACCACCTCGGCTTCGAGGTCGATGCCGTAGTCCTCGCTGGGCACCACCACCGCGTCACGCGGGCCGAGGAAGCCGGCGCTGGTAGCCTGGTACATCAGCGGATCGGTGTAGAACGAAGCCGGCACCTCGGCGCCGCGCGCCTTGCGCACGCGCTCCACGTGCGGCAGGTAGGCCGAACCGTCGACGAACTCGTAGGCGCGCGGCAGCGGCGCGGCGAGCTGGTCCATGTCGAGCACGAATGCACCCGCGGCGCTGCCGGCGTTCAGCGCGTCGGACAGCGCGTTGAGCCGTGGCGCAGCGTTCGACCAGTCGTCCAGCGCGGCCTGCAGCGTAGGCGCGATACCGGCGGCTTTCGCCGCGCGCTTCAGGTCGCGGCTGACCACCACCAGGGTGCCGTCGCGGCCGCCCTCCTTCAGACTTCCAAGCTTCATTGCGTATGCTCCGGTACGTTTTTATGCGCGTGACGGCTCGAAATGCTTGCGGATGCCCTGCCAGCACTCGTAGTAGTCATTCTGCAATTGCGGCGCGGCCAGCACCTGCCGCGTGGGGCGGATCACCTTGCGCGTCTCGAACATGAAGGCCATGGTGTTCGCGATGTGGTCGGGCACGGAGGTGTCCGCCGCACCGGCCTTCTCGAAGCTGGCCGCATCGGGGCCGTGGCCGCTCATGCAGTTGTGCAGGCTCATCCCGCCCGGCGCGAAGCCGCCGGCCTTGGCGTCGTAGGCGCCCTCGACCAGGCCCATGAACTCGCTGGCCACGTTGCGGTGGAAGTACGGCGGGCGGAAGGTGTGCTCGGCCACCAGCCAGCGCGGCGGGAAGATCACGAAGTCCATGTTCGCCGTGCCGGGCGTGTCGCTGGGCGAGGTGAGCACGGTGAAGATCGACGGATCGGGATGGTCCACGCTGATCGAGCCCACCGTGTTGTAGCGGGTGAGGTCGTATTTGTATGGCGCGTAGTTGCCGTGCCAGGCCACCACGTCCAGCGGCGAATGGTCGATCGCCGCCTGCCACAGCGCGCCCTGGAACTTGGCGACCAGCTTGAAGTCGCCCTCGACGTCCTCGTAGGCCGCCACCGGCGCGAGGAAGTCGCGCGGCAAGGCCATCGAGTTGGCGCCGATCGGGCCGGCGTCGGGCAGGCGCAGCAGCGCGCCGAAGTTCTCCGCCACGTAGCCGCGCGCGGCGGCGTCCAGCAGTTCCACGCGGAAACGCACGCCGCGCGGCACCACCGCGATCTCCAGCGGCGCCACGTCCAGCACGCCCAGCTCGGTGGCCAGGCGCAACCGGCCCTGCTGCGGCACGATCAGCAGTTCGCCGTCGGCGTTATAGAAGAACCGCCCCTCCATCGAGCGGTTCGCCGCGTAGACATGGATACCGATACCGGCCTGCTCCGCCGCGCCGCCGTTGCCGGCGATGGTGACCAGGCCGTCGATGAAATCGGTGGGCGCCTGCGGCAGCGGCCACGGGCTCCAGCGCAACTGGTTCGGCGTGGCGGGCGCCTCGTCGAAACGGTTGTGGAAGGTGGCGTGCGCCAGCGGCTCGAACGGCCTGTGCATCGCCGCCGGGCGGATGCGATACAGCCAGCTGCGCCGGTTCTGGTGGCGCGGCGCGGTGAACGCGGTGCCGGAAAGCTGCTCCGCGTACAACCCGTGCGCCACGCGCTGCGGCGAGTTCTGGCCCTCGGGCAGGATGCCGGGGATGGCCTCGGTGGCGAATTCGTTGGCGAAGCCTGATTGATAACGGAGTGGCGCGTTCACTTGAAGTGCTCCGGATGTCGTTTCCTGCATTCTGCTGTCCTTCGACTCCGCCTGTTCTGAGCCAGTCGAAGGGCTCAGGACGAACGGATAGGGATAAACCGTTCGCGCTGAGCGTAGCTTGCGAAGCAAGCGGAGTCGAAGCGCCCGGCAACTACCGTTGATGCTCGTGTTTACCTTTGGACAAGGCCTGTATGGCTTCCCAGTCTCCGGCCATGTACGCCAGCTTCTTGGCCCTGCTCCAGCCTTTCAGCCTGCGCTCCATGGTCAGTGCCTCGTAGCGGGTTTCAAAGCCTTGCGTATGGACCAGCTTCAAAGGACGTCGTGTTGCCGTATAGACGCAGCCCTTGCCTCCATCCGCTTGTCCAGATCGTCCGTATGGCCGATGTAGCAGCTGCCGTCGGCGCATTCGAGGATGTAGAGGACGAATTCCATGTCCGATTCTCCGTGATGGGCCCTTCCACTTCGGCCCTTCGGGCCTACGCTCAGGGTGAACGGTGATCGTGCGATAAATCGTTCTGCCTGAGCGTAGCCGCGCAGCGGCGGAGTCGAAGGGCCGAGGCAACCGCAAACCTCAAAGCACCCCGCGCTTCATCTGGTCGCGCTCGATCGACTCGAACAGCGCCTGGAAATTGCCTTCGCCGAAGCCTTCGTTGCCCTTGCGCTGGATGATCTCGAAGAAGATCGGACCGATGCAGTTCTGGGTGAAGATCTGCAGCAGCAGGCGTTTCTTGGTCTCCAGGTCGGCGTCGATCAGGATCTTGTTCTTCGCCAGCCGCGGCACGTCCTCGCCGTGGTCGGGGATGCGCAGGTCCACCACCTCGAAGTAGGTGTCCGGTGTATCGAGGAACTCCACGCCCTGCGCGCGCATCGCCTCCACCGTGTCGTAGATGTTGTCGGTGAAGCAGGCGATGTGCTGGATGCCCTCGCCCTTGTAGGCGTCGAGGTATTCGTTGATCTGGCTCTTCGGGTCGGTGGACTCGTTGAGCGGGATGCGCACGATGCCGTCCGGCGCGGTCATCGCCTTGGACACCAGGCCGGTCTTGGCGCCCTTGATGTCGAAGTAGCGGATCTCGCGGAAGTTGAACAGCTTCTCGTAGTACGCCGACCACTTGGCCATGTTGCCGTAGTACAGGTTGTGCGTGAGGTGGTCGATGAAGGTGAGGCCGAAGCCCTTCGGGTTCGGCTCGGCGCCTTCGACCGGCGCGTAGTCGCCGCCGTAGATGTCGCCCTGGTCGCCGTAGCGGTCCACCAAGTACAGCATGCAATCGCCGATGCCCTTGATCACCGGCGCATCCACTGCCTTGCTGGCGGCCTTGTGCTCCACCGCTTCGCCGCCGTTGGCCAGCACCGCGTCCAGCACCGCGTCGGCAGGCTTGCGGAAGCGGATGGCGAAGCCGCAGGCGCAGGGACCGTGCTTGGCGGCGAAGTCGGCGGCGAAGGAATCCGGGTCCTCGTTGACCAGGAAGTTCACGTCGTTCTGGCGGTACACCGTGATCGGCCGCGACTTGTGCTGCAGCACCGCGGCGAACCCCATGTTGCGGAACAGCTCGTGCAGCTCGTTCGCACGGCCGGCCGGCGCGGCGAACTCGACGAACTCGAAGCCGTTGATCCCCATCGGGTTCTCGAAGGTGGTGACCTGCATGCCGAGGTTGGGCTGGGCTGTCATGGAATCTCTCCGGCGGGCTACGATGGAAACATGTTCTTTAGTGAAGAGTGCAGCCGTGGATGGCTGCTTTCTGACTCTCGCGGCCATGGATCGCCGCATAAACTACGCGGCAGCCATGGATGGCTGCCCGTGTGATCTTCGCGATCACGGATGACCGCATTAATCATGGTTTCAAATGAAACCACTTGCAAGGAACACCGCAGCATGCCCGCCGGACGCCATCCCGACCACGCCCCGCTGGAACTTGAGCGCTTCGTGCCCTACCAGCTGTCGATCGTGTCGAACACGGTCAGCCAGTCGATCGCCGACGACTACCAGGCCCGTTACGACCTGGCCGTCACCGAATGGCGCGTGATGGCGGTACTGGCGCGTTTCGACGGCCTCTCCGCGCGCGAGGTGGCCGAGCGCACTGCGATGGACAAGGTGGCGGTGAGCCGCGCACTGGCGCGCCTGGTCGCCGCCGGCCGCGTGCGCCGACATACCCACGAGAACGACAAGCGCCGCTCGGTGCTCGGCCTCACCGCCGCCGGCTGGAAGATCCACGACGAGGTGGCGCCGATGGCGCGGCGGCGGGAGCGGGAACTGATGGGGCGGCTGGACAGCGAGGAACAGGCGTGGCTGCGGCGGATATTGGACAAGCTGATGGGGGAGATCGAGGCTGAGCGGTAGGCGTCAAAAAGCCAAAACCGTTACCGATGTCCCGGACAGGGCTCCTGCCCTGCCGGGACTCGCCACGATCAGGCGCAGCCTGATCGTGGCTCCGTCGGGCGCCCGCGCCCGACGACGGGCCATGCATGGCCCGTCACTTCACTCCGTGCATGAGCTTGTTCACCAGCGGCGCGATCAACAGCAGCAACACACCCGCCCCCAGCAGCAGCCAGAAGCTGAAGGTGAATCCGCCCAGCGCCGCCGCGGCAGTGAGTCCGTGCTCGCCGGTGATGCGGCTGGCGAACAGGCCGGAGAGGTTGCCGCCCACCGCCAGCGACAGGAACCAGCCGCCCATCGCGAATCCGACCAGCCGCGGGGGCGCCAGCTTGGTCACCATCGACAGGCCGATCGGCGACAGGCACAGCTCGCCGATGGTCTGCATCACGTAGCACGCCACCAGCGGCCAGAACGGGATCAGCCCGCTTGCGCCCAGCAGTTTCGCCAGCGCATACACCAGCACCAGGAAGCCCAGCGCGTTGAAGATCAGGCCGAAACCGAACTTGCGCGGGATCGAGGGTTCCATGCAGCGCTTGTCCAGCCAGCCCCACACCAGCGCCACCGGCGGCGCGAACACGATGATCGCCAGCGGGCTCACCGACTGGAACCAGCCCACCGGGAAGGTCCAGCCGCCGAACATCTTGCGGTCCACCAGGTTCTCGGCGAGGAAGTTGAAGGTGGTGCCGAGCTGGTAATAGAACATCCAGAACAGCACGTTGAACGCGAAGATGATCAGCATCGCGATCACCCGGTGCGTCTGCACGCGATCGTGCCGCGCCGCCTCCACCAGCAGCATCGCGGCCACCACCACGAACAGCAGGCCCAGCACCCACTGCAGACCGTCCGCGCCGATGCCGGAGAGCAACCAGTACACCACCGGCACCGCCACGATCACGCCCGCGAACACCCACAGCACGCGCAGCCGGCTTTCCGCGCCCGGCGCGGGGCGGCCCACGCCCTTCAGCTGCCGGCGGCCGAACCAGAACCACAGCAGGCTCAGCAGCATGCCCACGCCGGCGGCGAGGAACACCAGCCGGTAGTTCTGCTGCAGCGGCGTGTCGGTGAACTGCGCGGCCATCCAGCCGGTGAGCAGCGGCGCCGCCAGCGCGCCAGCGTTGATGCCCATGTAGAACAGGGTGAAGCCGCGGTCACGGCGCGGGTCGTCGCGGCCGTAGAGCTGCCCCACCATCGAGGAGATGTTCGGCTTGAACAGGCCGTCGCCCACAATCACCAGCGCCAGGCCCAGCAACAACATCAGGCGCGATGGCACCGCCAGCGCGAACAATCCCGCCGCCATCACCACGGCGCCCAGCAGGATGGTGCGCTGGTAGCCGATCAGCTTGTCCGCCACCCAGCCGCCGAAGATGCCGGTGCCGTAGATCAGCGCGGTGTACGAACCGAAGATCGCGCTGGCCCAGGCCTGCCCCGCGCTGTCGCCATGATAGAACTGCGCCACGATGTACAGCGCCAGCGCCCAGCTCACGCTGTAGAACGCGAAGCGCTCCCAGAACTCGGTCATGAACAGCATCCACAGCGGACGCGGATGGCCGAGCAACTGCGGATAGTCCGGCGCGTTGCCGGCGGCATTCGTGATGTCGTTCACGCGGTCCCCTTGGGTGTTGGCGGTACGCCAGATGTAACGAGAGCGAACAACGGCGTCAAACGATGCGTGCCCGGGCAACCCATGGCGGCTAATGCACCCCGTGCATCAACCGGCGGATGCGCGGCGCCGCCAGCAGGAAGCCCACGGCCACGCCGAGTCCCCACAGGAAGACGCGGCCGTACACCAGCGCGTAATCGGCGATGCCGCCGGTTCCGGTCGTGCCGGCGGTCAGCGTGGCGATCCAGCCGGACAGCTGGTAGGCCAGCGCGATGCCGAAGAACCAGCCGCCCATCGCCAGCGAGGCTTCCTCCGGCGCGGCCAGCTGGCCCACCAGGGCGAAGCCGATCGGCGACAGCGCCAGCTCGCCCAGCGTCTGCAGCAGGTAGCACAGCAGCAGCGGCCACCAGCCGATGCGCCCGTCCGCGTGCCGCAGGTGCCCGATGGCGTACACCAGCACACCGTAGCTCAACGCCACCAGCAGCAGGCCGATACCGAACTTGCGTGGCGTCGAGGGATCGCGCCCGCGCCGCTCCAGCCACGGCCACAGCAGCGCCAGGAACGGCGCGAGGATCAGGATGAACAGCGGATTGGCCGACTGGAACCAGCTGAAATCCCACGGCGCATCGACATGGTCGCGGGCCAGGAAGTTGAGCGAGGTGACGCCCTGCAGGCTCAGCGCCCAGAACACCACCAGGCCCACGAACAGCAGCAGCAGCGCCAGATAGCGCCGCGTCTGCACGTGATCGCGCCGGCGCAGGCAGCTCACCACGAAATACAGCACCAGGAGCGCCATCAGCGCGTACATCGCGCCACGCAGCACCTGCGGCCAGGCCAGCAGCAGCGCAGTGGGATACAGCAGCACCGCGATCGCCAGCAGCACCCAGGCGCCGGCCAGCGGCCCGTGCAGGTGGTCGCCCTTCGGCAAGACCGGGTCGAGCGTGCGCCGCCGCCACTGGAACAGCAGCGCCGCGAGCGCCATGCCCGCCGCCGCCGCGACGAAACCCCAGCGGTAGCCGTAGCGGCGCCCGACGAGGTCCGCGCAGACGAACGGCGTGACGAACGAGCCCACGCTGATCGCCAGGTAGTACAGCGTGTAGCCGCCCTCGCGGCGCGGGTCGTCGCTGGCGTAGTTGCGCCCGATCAGCACGGTGAGCGGGATGCCCAGCCCCATCGCCAGCGCGAACAGCGCCATGCCCAGTTCGAAGCCGGCCAGGGTGGGCAGCGCCATCAGGCACAGTGCCAGCGTGCTCAGCCACAGCGAGATCGCCAGCGCGCGCGTCTCGCCCAGGATGCGGTCGGCCACGTAGCCGCCCGCGATGGGCGTGGCGTACATCAGCGCCAGGAAGCCGCTGCCGAGCAGGTCGGCGCGTTGCTGCGCCACGGCCGTGCCGAGGTCCGCGTAGAAGCTCTGCGCGATATACGGCGCCAGGAACGCGCGGAAACCGTAGAAGGCGAAGTTCAGCCCCACCGTGACGGCGAGCAGCATCCACAGCGGGCGCGGGTGCCCCCACAGGCTGGTGCCAACCGGCGCAGGCGATCCGGCGGCCAGCGCCTCGTTCATGCCGGATGCCCCGCGCGGCGGGAACGGTGCCTGAATCGCCCGCTCCGCGGCGAATTCACGTGCCCAGCACCGTGCGCACCTCGAGCAGCTCGGGGAAGAAGCTGAGGTCCAGCGCCTTCTTCAGGAAACCCACGCCGGAGGAGCCGCCGGTGCCGCGGCGATGGCCGATGATGCGCTCCACCGCCTTCATGTGGCGGAAACGCCAGAGCTGGAAGCTCTCCTCGATGTCCACCAATGTCTCGCACAGATGGAACTCGGCCCAGAAGCTTTCCGGCGCCTCGTAGATGCGGCGGAACACCGGCAGCAATCCCTCGCAGAACCGCCACGGCTGCGTCACGTCGCGCTCCGACACTTCCTGCGGCACCGCATGGCCGCGCCGCGCCAGCCAGCGCAGCGCCTCGTCGTAGAGGCCGGGCGCATGCAGCGTGTCGCGCAGGCCGGCCTGGATCGCCGCGTCGTGCGCGAACACCGCCAGCATGTCGGCGTTCTTGTTGCCGAGCAGGAACTCCACCGTGCGGTACTGCGCCGACTGGAAGCCGGACGACGGCCCCAGCGCATCGCGGAAGGCGAGGTATTCGTGCGGCGTCATCGTCTCCAGCACCGCCCATTGCTCGAACAGCTGGCGCTGGATCTGCTTCACCCGGGCCAGCACCTTGAGGCAGGGATCGATGCGGTCGCCGCGCAGGAACGCCAGCGCCGCGCGCAGCTCGTGGATCACCAGCTTCAGCCACAGTTCGGCCACGTGATGCTGCACGATGAACAGCATCTCGTCGTGGTACGGCGGATCGGAAAGCGGACGCTGCGCGGACAACAGGGTGTCCAGGTGCAGATAGCCGGCATAGGTCATGCGCCCCGAGAGGTCGCGCTCGATGCCCGCCTCGAGCTCGCGCTGGTTGTCCGTCATGGTCGATCGCAGCCGCCGAAAGCAGGCATGGTAACCGCTGCATGCGGTACACCGCAGCCGCGGCCGCGACACCTTCTTTTTGCGAACCCCGTACCCGCCCGCATGCTGCGGCGTGCCTTGCGACGCAACATGCCCGCCTGCTATCTATGTACGGCTTTTCCCGGCCGTTTTGGTCGCCACGGCGGTCGCGCGGCACGGGATCTCCAGCGCGCCAGGCCCCACTGGATGGGCCGCCGCCCCCACTTCCCCATTCGTCCAAACGGGAGCGAGTCGTGTCCATCGCCGCCAAGTTCGAAATCGAATACTTGCAATACCTCGATGCCGAAGGCAAGCAGGTTCGCAAGGATCTGCCCGCCTTCGCCAAGGACCTCGACCACATGGTCGAGCTGTACAAGCTGATGATGTCGACCCGCGTGTTCGACGCGAAGTCGGTGGCGCTGCAGCGTACCGGCAAGCTCGGCACCTACGCCAGCTGCCTCGGCCACGAAGCCGCCCACGTCGGCATCGGCAGCGCAATGAAGCCAGAAGACGTGCTGGCCGTCAGCTACCGCGAATACGGCGCTCAGCTGTACCGCGGCGTGCAGCCGCGCGAGGTCTACATGTACTGGGGCGGCGACGAGCGCGGCAACGACTACCAGAAAGAGCCGGCGCGCCACGATTTCGCGTGGAGCGTGCCGATCGCCACGCAGTGCCTGCACGCGGCCGGCTCCGCACTGGCGTTCAAGATCCGCGGCGAGAAGCGCGTGGCCGTGTGCACCATCGGCGACGGCGGCTCGTCCAAGGGCGACTTCTACGGCGCCATCAACATCGCCGGCGCGCAGAACCTGCCGCTGGTGGCGGTGATCGTCAACAACCAGTGGGCGATCTCGGTGCCGCGCAAGATCCAGTCCGGCGCGCCTACGCTGGCGCAGAAGGGCATCGCCGCCGGCCTGCACTGCATCCAGGTCGACGGCAACGACATCATCGCCGTGCGCAAGGCGATGGAAGACGCGCTGGAGCGCGCGCGCAACGGCGAGGGCGGCAGCGTGATCGAGGCCGTCACCTACCGCCTCGGCGACCACACCACCGCCGACGACGCCCGTCGCTACCGCGGCGAGCAGGAAGTGAAGGACGCCTGGGCGAAGGAACCGATGAAGCGCCTGCGCGCCTGGCTGGTGGACAAGGGCGTGTGGGACGACGCCAGGGAAGAAGCCTGGAAGGCCGAGTGCGACGAGTGGATGGACAACGAGGTGAACGCCTACCTCGAGACCAGGACGCAGCCGGTGACGGCGATGTTCGACTACACCTTCGCCGAAGTCCCCGCCGATCTCGCCAAGCAGCGCGATCGCGTCCTCTCGTACGAAAACAAGGGCCACTGAGTCATGGCACAGATCACCCTCATCGAAGCCGTCACCCAGGCGCTCGCCTACGAGATGAAGCACGACGACAGCGTCGTGGTGCTGGGCGAGGACGTCGGCGTCAACGGCGGCGTGTTCCGCGCCACCCAGGGCCTGCAGGAGAAGTTCGGCGAGCTGCGCGTGCTGGACACGCCGCTGGACGAGACCACCATCGCCGGCGTCACCGTGGGCCTGGCCGTGCAGGGCATGAAGCCGGTGGCCGAGGCGCAGTTCGAAGGCTTCATCTACCCGATGATGGAGCAGATCGCCTGCCACGCCGCGCGCATGCGCAACCGCACCCGCGGCCGCCTCACCGTGCCGGCCGTGTGGCGCGCGCCGTGGGGCGGCGGCATCCGCGCGCCGGAGCACCACTCCGAGGCGAACGAGCACCTGTTCACCAACATCCCCGGCCTGCGCGTGGTGCTGCCTTCCTCGCCCGCGCGCGCCTACGGCCTGCTGCTGGCCGCGATCCGCGATCCCGATCCGGTGATCTTCCTCGAACCCAAGCGCATCTACCGCCAGTACAAGGAAGAAGTGCCGGACGACGGCGAGGCGCTGCCGCTGGACGTGTGCTTCGTGCTGCGCGACGGCACCGACGTGACCCTGGTGACCTGGGGCGCACAGGTGAAGGAGACGCTGGAAGCCGCCGACGAGCTCGCCAAGCAGGGCATCAGCGCCGAAGTGATCGACGTCGCCACGCTGACCCCACTGGACTTCGACACCATCGCCGAATCGGTGCAGAAGACCGGCCGCTGCGTGATCGTGCACGAAGCCCCGAAGACCGCCGGCTTCGGCGCCGAGATCGCCGCGCGCGTGGCCGAGGAATGCCTTTACGACCTGCTCGCCCCGGTCGAACGCGTCACCGGCCCCGACACCCACATCCCGCTGTTCCGCCTGGAAATGAAATACCTTCCCAGCGTGGAACGCGTCGTCGAGGCCGCGCAGCGCACGCTCGCCGCAAGCTGAAGACCCACCGACGTAGCGTCATTCCGGCGAAAGCCGGAATCCAGTGAAGGACTCGCGCGCAGCGCACGACCCCTTCGCGATACCCAAGCGATACCGCCACTGGATCCCGGCCTGCGCCGGGATGACGCACAATGAAATCCTCCGCCTGAACACGGAACCCCGAACATGGCCGACATCAAGACATTCCACCTGCCCGACCTCGGCGAAGGCCTGCCCGACGCCACCATCGTCGAGTGGCACGTGAAGGAAGGCGACTACATCAAGCTCGACGCGCCGCTGTGCTCGATGGAAACCGCCAAGGCCGTGGTCGACGTGCCCTCGCCCTACACCGGCACCGTGAAGAAGCTGCACGGCGCCCCCGGCGACATCATCGAAACCGGCGCCGCGCTGGCCGACTTCGAGCCCGACCCCAACGCCAAGCAGCGCGCCGAAGCCGAGTCCACCGGCCATCATCACGGTCCGAAGAAGGCCGAGGCACCCGCCCCGGCGCCAGCCCCCGCGCCTGCGGCCAAGGCCGCCACCGCCGACCGCGAGGACGAGGGCACCGTGGTCGGCGCGATGGTCAGCGGCAACACCGTGCACGTCGAACAGGCCGCCAGCATCGGCGGCGTGAAGGCGGTGCCCGCGGTGCGCGCGCTGGCCAAGAAGCTCAAGGTCGACCTCGCCCGCGTGCGCCCCACCGGCGCCGACGGCGTGGTCACCATGAAGGACGTGAAGGATGCCGCCGCCAACGGCAGCGCGCCGCTGGGCGCCGCCCCGGCCCGCGCCGTGCCCGCCTCTGCCGGCCGCCACCTCGCGCCGGAACTGCCGCAGCCGGAACCGCAGCGCGGCCCCGTCTCACTCGCCGGCAAGCCGGTGCGCACCGCGCCGCCGTCGGTGCAGGCCAGCGGCCAGCCGGAACAGCTCAAGGGTGTGCGCCGCAACATGGCGCGCGTGATGGCCGACGCGCATGCGCAAATCGTGCCCACCACCCTGGTGGACGATGCCGACCTGCACGCCTGGATCGGCAAGCAGGACATCACCGCCCGCCTGATCCGCGCCATCGTCGCCGCCTGCAAGGCCGTGCCGGCGCTGAACGCCTGGTTCGACGGCAAGAACCTCAGCCGCACCCTGCATCCGCACGTGGACATCGGCATCGCCGTGGACACCGAGGACGGCCTGTTCGTGCCGGCGCTGCGCAATGCCGACGTGCTCGACGGCGCCGGCATCCGCGCCGCGATCAAGCGCCTGCGCACCTCGGTGGAAGACCGCTCCATCCCGGCGTCGGAGCTGTCCGGCTACACCATCAGCCTGTCCAACTTCGGCATGTTCGCCGGCCGCTACGCCACCCCGGTGGTGGTGCCGCCGACCGTCGCGATCATCGGCGCCGGCAAGCTGTGCCACGACGTGGTGGCGGTGATGGGCGGCATCGAGGTGCATCGCCGCATGCCGATCTCGCTGACCTTCGACCATCGCGCTGCGACGGGCGGGGAGGCGGCGCGCTTCCTCAAGGCGTTGCTGGACGATCTGTCGCTGCCGAACTGAGGCAACTCGCTGAAGTTTGAAAACGAGGCGCCTGCGGGCGCCTCGTTTTTTTGTGCCATTGCCGATGGGTGGATCTGTCCTTCCAGGACTTTTACTTGCGTGTTTTCGCAAGAAACAAGGCGGTTTCGGATGCCTGTCGGCGCCCGAGTCACTTCTCTTTGCTGGCTCACGTACGCGCAGGAGCGCGTACGAACGGCGAAGCCGGCCCGCAGGGCGGAGGGCAGGAAGCCCGGAGTCAAGAGAAGTACCCAAGAGAGAATGGCCTGGTTCAATCCGCCGACACTACAAGCAGAACATCTCGAGGATTTGGGAACCGCTCCCGCCTACGCGATAGACGATACGGCCACCCCGCGCCGTATCTGGAAACCGAGGACTTTCACGCTCGTCATTCCGGCGCAGGCCGGAAGAGCTTCACAACAGCGAAGCTGGTCATCCAGTAGCCGTAGGGCCTGGAAAAGCGTCATCGCGGCTGGATGACTCGCTGCGCTCGCCCCTACGGGGCCGCCCTCCGGGCGTTCTGCACGCTTCGCGCTTGTCCGGCCTGCGCCGGGATGACGAGCAAAATCTTGGACGCCTCGCGCCATCTTGGCTTTGCTTTCGCCTCGCTGTGGCTGTGCTTCTGCGCGCTGGGAGCGCGCTGTTTTCCCGGGGCCCCTGGGCGGCGGTGAGGCGGGGACGATCAGGCCGCGCAGCGGACGAGTCCACGGATGGACTCGCCTTTTCGCGCGGGCAGGAGCCCGCTCGAAAAGCCCGGCCCCGCCTCACGGACTCGCAGGGCAGGATGCCCGGAGAGCGCCAACCGGGGGTGTCGTTTTCTCTTGGCTACTTCTCTTTTGGACAAGCAAAAGAGAAGTAGCTCGCGCCGCGGCAGCGGCACGAAACCGCTCTATCGCTTGCGATAACGCCATCCTCACACCTGGCGAACGGCACCAGCACACCCCCGATACAATGCCCGCATGATCAACAACGACGTACTGCGCAGCGTGCGCTACATGCTGGACCTGCCCGACGGCAAGCTGCCGTCCATCGTGGCGCTGGCCGGGCTGGAGGTGGCGCCCGCGAACATCGACGCGTACCTGAAAAAGGACGACGAGCCCGGCTACCGCGACTGCCCCGACAAGGTGATGGCGCATTTCCTCGACGGCCTGGTGGTGCAGCTGCGCGGCCGCGACGACAGCCGGCCGCCATTGCCGGTGGCGAAGCGCGTCAGCAACAACCTGGTGCTGAAGAAGCTGCGCGTGGCCTTCGAACTGCGCGACGACGACCTGCACGCGATCCTCGCCGCCGCGGGTTTCCCGCTGTCGAAATCCGAACTCAGCGCGCTGTTCCGCAAACCCGACCACCCCAACTACCGCCCCTGCGGCGACCAGTTGTTGCGGCATTTCCTGCGCGGCCTCACCCAGCGCCTCCGCAACTGAAGAGTGTGGCCATGGATGGCCGCCCATGTGATCCCGCGATCAAGGATGATCGCAACGATAAAGAACGCCACGAGCCCGCTCGTCATCCCGGCGAAGGCCGGGATCCAGTGGCTTCAAGCCGGCAATCGCAAAAGCAATTTGTTTAGACCTGCTTCGAGGAGCACGCATGCTGTTCGACATCGTGTTCTACACCCTCGGCGCGCTGCTGATCGTCGGCGGCCTGGTCGGCGCGATCCTGCCATCGCTGCCCGGCATCCCGATGGTTTTCGGCGGCATCTGGCTGGTCGCCGCCGTGGACGGCTACCGCCACCTCGGCCTGTGGTGGCTGCTGCTGATCGGCGCGCTGGGCGCGCTGGGCGTGGTCGTGGACTTCGTGGCCGGCACGCTGGGCGCGAAGCGCGTGGGCGCCAGCCGCCGCGCTTTGTGGGGCGCCTCGCTGGGCACCCTGGTCGGCATGTTCTTCGGCATCCCCGGGATCCTGCTCGGGCCGTTCGCGGGCGCGCTGATCGGCGAGCTTTCCTCCGGCACCAGCGTGCTGCGTTCGGCCCATGTCGGCATCGGCACCTGGCTCGGCCTGCTGCTGGGCGCACTGGTGAAGCTGGTGATCTCGCTGGTGATGGTCGGGCTGTTCGGTCTGGCGATGCTGTTCGGCTAGGCGGCCGCGGGAAGCACGTACAGCAGCACCGCGAAGTAGTGCAGCACGCTGCCGGCGAGCACGAAGGCGTGCCACAGCGTGTGCTGGTAGGGCAGCTTGCGCCAGAGGTAGAATGGCACGCCCAGGGTGTAGGCCAAGCCGCCACCGATCAGCAGCACCATGCCGCCGGCCTGCAGGTGCGCGGCCAGCGGCTTGAAGGCGAGCATGCCGATCCAGCCCATGCCTACGTAGAGCAGCACGGCGAGCTTGCGGTAACGACGGAACCAGCCCAGTTCAAGCACGCTGCCCACGACCGCCAGCGCCCACACCGCGGCGAACAGGCTCCAGCCCCAGCTGCCCGGCAGGGCGATCAGGGTGAACGGCGTATAGGTGCCGGCGATCAGCAGGTAGATCGCGATATGGTCCAGCGTGCGCAGCAGCGGCTTGGCGGCGGGCACGGGGATCGCGTGGTACAGCGTGGAAGCGGTGTAAAGCAAGACCAGGGTGACGCCGTACACCGCGCTGGCGACCACCGCACGCGCATCCCCGCGCAGGGCGGCGAATGCGACCAGGACCGCGAGGCCGCCGATGCTCAACACGATACCCAGGCCATGCAGCAGGCTGCTGGCAAATTCGTCGCCGCGGCGGTAACGCGGCAAGGTGGCGGTGGCGGCGGTCATGGCGGCTCCGGCAGGTGGTAGGGCACCGGTCTCGCACCATAGCGGCAGTATCCGTGCTTGCCTACCGCGACACCGGCGCGCACCCGCTTGACGCGCCTCCGCTGCCGCGTGAACCCACCCTTCACCCGGACTGCACGCCGCCTCCATGTCAGCACGCTCATAGTGCACAGGCGGATGCACCCCCATCCCCCTGTCATCCGCGTTCCGCCCCGCCTCCCCGCGGGGCTTTTTTTGCGCGACCACCATCCCTGGCGATCGCCCTCCGGGCCATCGCCGGCGCGATGTCAAAAATCGCTCCAGGCGACTTTTGCCGCCCCACTGCCCGCTGCGCATGCGCCGGGAGGGCGTTTGGCCGTCCACTTGCGCGGACGCCGGCACAGGCATAGGCTCAGGCCGCGCTTGCGACATTCCCCTCTGCACCGCGTGCAGCGTCGCCGGCGCCACAACCCGAAAACCGAAAAGCCGTCAGGAGGTCGCCCATGTCGTCCGCTAGCCTGGCTGTTGCTGTTCGCCCTCACCCCGAGGCCACGCGCGTGGCCGCGCTCAGTGCGGCTATCGCACTCAATCTTGCCGCGTTGTTGTTCCTCATCCGCCCGCTGGCGCCGCAGGCGCTGGCACTGGCGAACAAGCTGGTCGCGGTGCCGCAGGTGGTATTTCTCGAACCGCCGCCGAAGGTGCCACCGCCCCCGGCGATCGATCTGAAACCGTTGCCGCATCCGCCAGCCGCGCCGGTGCACGTGCAGCCGCGTCCCGACACCGCGCCGCCGATGGTGCCGAGCAACGAAGGCACGCAGCCGATGCCGGCGACGCCGCCCACAACGGCGCCGGACGATGGCGCCGTCACCGCGGCGCCGGTCGAAGCCACCCTGAGCTACCGCTCGGCGCCGCTGCAGTTCCCGCTGCAGGCGTTGCGCCGGCATATGCAGGGCACCGTGCTGCTGCGCGTGCTGGTGGACGAGACCGGCACGCCGGTGCAAGTCGAGGTCGAGCACGGCAGCGGCTACGCCCTGCTCGACCGCAGCGCGCGCGAACAGGTACTGGCGCACTGGCGCTTCCAGCCCGCGCTGGTGAACGGCCACGCGGTACGCGCCTGGGCGCGGGTGCCGGTGAGCTTCGTACTGCACGATTCCTGAGAGCCTGTTTATGATCTCCGCGTAGCTCGCGTTGCCGTGGCCGCCATGTGGCGATCACGCACAGGCTCTGACGTGAAGGGACCCGGCTCGCTACCGGCCGGGTCCCTGCGCGGACCTCGTGCACAGGGAAACTTCACGCGACCGGCTGCGCTCAACCGCGCCCCGCGAATGCCTCTTGCAGCCACGCATGCATCAGCCGATACGAGCGCGCCGCCGCTTTTGCGTCGTACTTGCAGCCGGGCGAGTTCTCGCCCACCTCGGTGAAGCAATGCACCGCGTGGCCCAGCACCACGAACTGCCAGTCGGCAGGACTCTGGCGCATCTCGTCCATGAACTTGTCGGCGTCCTTCATCGTCCAGGTGTCGTCCGCCCCGTTCATCGCCAGCACGCGGGCCTTGATGTGCTTCGCCTGTGCCGGGTCGTCCGTGGAGAGGTCGCCGTGGAACGACACCACGGCGGCCACCTCGGCGCCGCTGCGCGCAAGGTCGAGCACCGCCGCGCCGCCGAAGCAGAAGCCGATGGCGGCCAGCCTCGCCGTGTCGATCGGGGCATTCTTCGCCTGCGCCTTGAGCTGGGTCAGCGCCTCGTTGATGCGCGATCGCATCAGCGCACGGTCCGCATACAGTGGTTTGACGGCCGCCTGTGCCTGTTCGGCGTTGTCCTGTTGCGGCCGCACGTTGGCGCCGTACATGTCGGTGAGCAGGATCACGTAGTCCTTGCCCGCAATCATCTCGGCCTTCTTCAGCGCCTCGTCGTTCACGCCGAACCAGTTCGGCACCATCACCAGGCCGGGACGCTTCGCGCTGCTGGCGTCGTCGTAGACCAGCACGCTGTGGAAGCGGGTGCCGCCCAGCGTCCACTCCACCGGGCGGTGCACCATCTTCGCCTGGGCGGCGAAGGCGAACAGCGAGAGCAACACGGCACTGCAGAATCGGGCGACACGCATGGCGAAACCCTCCCTCAAATGGAACCTGATTGGCGGCAAGACAAACATCAAAGCCCGGCAGCATGCTCCGCCAGGCGCCGCTTGAGCGGCGCCAATCTGTCGAGCAGGCGCACGCCGAGGCCGCGTGCGGCGACCAGCGACGGCGACTGCCAGGCATAGATGCGTGCCAGTGCATCGAAGCCGCGCGCATCCAGCGTGTCGGCGCTGCGCCGGCGGCGCGCGTAGCGGCGCAGCACGTGGGCGGCGGCGAAATCGCGGCCCGCGTCGCGCGCGGCAACCAGCACGTCGCGCAGTTCGGCTACGTCGCGCAGCCCCAGGTTCACGCCCTGCCCGGCCAACGGGTGCACCGCGTGCGCGGCATCGCCCAGCAGCACGAAGCGTTCGGCCTGGTAGCTTTCCGCCAGTTGCAGCCGGAGCGGGAAGGCGGCGCGCTTCGTAGTGGACACGATGCGCCCGAGCCGGAACTCGCTGGCGACACCCAGTTCCTGCATGAATGCTGCGTCGTCCAGCGCCAGCACGCGCTGCGCCTCGGCCTCGGGCAGCGACCACACGACGGAGCTGCGGCCGTCGGCCAGCGGCAGCAGCGCCAGCGGGCCATCCGGCAGGAAACGCTGCCACGCCGTCCGCTCATGCGGCCGTTCGGTGGCCACGTGCGCCACTACCGCGCGTTGCGCGTAGTCGCGGCCATGGACGGCAATGCCAGCCATCGCGCGCAGCGGCGAGGCGGCGCCGTCGGCGGCCACCACGAGGCGCGCGGACAGGCTTTCGCCGTCGGCCAACTCCAGCGTCACGCGGTCCCCGCGCGCTTCGCAGGCACGCACTTCGGCCGGGCACAGACGGCGCACCCCGGCGCCTTCCAGCGCCTGCCACAGCATCCACTGCACCAGGTTGTTCTCGACGATGTGGCCGAGCAGGTCGCGCCCCTCGTCGGCGGCATCGAAGTCGATCGACGCGCCGTTTCCGGCGTCCCAGACGTGCATGTGCGTGTAGGGTCCGCAGCGGGCGTCGCGTATGGACGCCCAGACGCCCAGTCCGTCCAGCAAGGCGATGGACGAGGGCGCCAACCCCACCACGCGCAGGTCCACCTCGCCGCCGGCGTCCCACGGCTGCGGCGCGCGCGCTTCGAGCAAGGCGGTGGCAAAGCCGGCCTTGGCCAGCGCCAATGCCGCGGCCGCGCCCACCATGCCGCCGCCGACCACCGCGACATCCAGCGTGGGGCCGCGGCGCGGTGCGCGGGTGTAATGCGAGACGCTCATGGCAGGCGCTCCAGCACCGCGCGCGGCGGCTCGCCGCGGAAGCCCATGCCGTGCCGGGCCAGCCTGCGCTGCAGCGGCGACAAGCGGTCGTGGGCGAGCAGCGCCAGCGAGCGCAGCGGCGCAAGCGCCGGCTGTTCGAGGCAGGCGAGGCGTACCAGGCCGTGGCTCATCGCCATGGTGCCCTCGCGATCGGGTGCGCGGCGCGCGGCGTAGCGCTCCAGCACATCCGGCGCGCCGGAATCGTCCGCAACGGCGACCAGCTCGGCCAGGGTCAGCGCATCGCGCAGGCCGAGATTGAAGCCCTGCGCTCCGATCGGGTGCACGGTCTGCGCCGCATTGCCCACCAGCACTGCCCGCGGGCCGGTGAGCCGCTGCGCGGCCACGCGATGGATCGCATAGGGATGGCGCTTGCCGGGCCGCGACAACCGCCCCAGCCGCCAGCCGAAGCGCCGCTGCGCCAGCGCGAGGAAGCCGGCGTCGTCCAGCGCGGCAACTTCCCCGGCCTGTTCCGCGGGCACGGTGAGCACCAGCCCGCAGCGACGCTCGACCAGCGGCAACAAGGCCACCGGACCTTCGTCGGAGAAGCGCTCGAACGCGCGGTTCGCGTGGTCCCGCTCCGGCGTCACCGTGGCGACGAACAGGGTCTGTCCGTAGTCGTGGCGCGCGGCCTCGATGCCGAGCTGCCCGCGCACGAAGGATCCGGTGCCGTCGGCGCCCACCAGCAGCGCGGCGTCGAGCACGCGCTCGCCGTCAACCGTGCTGATGCGCGCGCGCCAGCCGTCCGACCGCGCCTCCAGCGACTCGAGTTTCGCGGGCGCGAACCGGGTCAGCCGGGTGCAGGCATCCAGCCGGCGCAGCAACGCCGCGCCCAGTTCACGGGCCGGCAGGGTCCAGCCCAGCGCATCGACGCCATGCTTCGCCGCATCGATGCGCGCGCTGCCGAATTCGCCGGCGCGGCTGACGTGGATGTGCCGGATCGGCGTGGCCTGCGCCGCCGCATGCGGCCACACGCCGATCGCGGCGAGGCCGTTGACGGTGGCGCGGGCCAGCGCGAGGTTGCGTTCGTCGTAGCTGGGCTGGGCATCGGTGCGCGGCGCGGCGGCCTCGACCAGGGTGGTGGCCACGCCGGCGGCGTCCAGCGCGATGGCAAGGCTGGCGCCGACCAGGCCGCCACCGACGATCAGCACACCGCCAGCATGAGAAGTGGAGGAATTCATGCGCCGGATGATACGCGCCAGCGCGCTTTCCCCGCATCGGCCCGGTTCCATTGAGATAAACTGGCCACCTGCCTTCAGCCGAGCCGCACGGAGTACACATGGCAACCACAACGAGCCGACGCCTGGCCGTCTTCCTGGGCCTGGCCCTGGTGATGGGCGTTACCCGCTTCCATCCCTCGCTGCTGCACCACGCGCTGTGGGACGCCTCGTGGGGCGTGTTCTTCCTCGCCGGTTTCTGGCTGCGCGGCCAGGGCCGCTGGGCCTTTCCGCTGCTGATGGCCGAGGCGGTGCTGGTGGATTACTTCGTCATCACCGGCCAGGGCATCGACTTCTGGAGCCACTACTGCGTGTCGGCCGCCTACTGGTTCCTGGTGCCGTCCTATGGCGCGCTGTGGCTGGGCGGCAGCTGGCTGGCCAAGCACCGGCAGGGCCTGAACCTGCGCAC
Organism: Dorcoceras hygrometricum; assembly: GCA_001598015.1. Classification (NCBI taxonomy): domain Eukaryota; kingdom Viridiplantae; phylum Streptophyta; class Magnoliopsida; order Lamiales; family Gesneriaceae; genus Dorcoceras; species Dorcoceras hygrometricum. The sequence continues at coordinate 27,606 of KV020107.1, read as the reverse complement.
GCTGGGCCTCGCGGTCGCCGCGCTGCTGGTCGCCGAAGGCCTGTGCTACCTGATCTCCAACGGCAGCTTCTACTGGATCAGCGCCAGTGTGCCGGCGCCGCGCAGTTTCGCCGCCTGGTTCGCCAACCTCGGCGACTGGTACCTGCCCTTCCTCACCGGCACCGTCCTCTACGTGGCGCTGGGCGCAGTGGTGCATGTGTTGGCAACCCAGCTGTCGCAGCTGTCGCAGCGTAGCGGCCAGGCCCAGCACTGACGTGGGCAACCGCCTCTCCAAGATCTATACCCGCACCGGGGACGACGGTTCCACCGGCCTCGGCGACGGCTCGCGCGTACCGAAGGATTCGCCGCGCGTGGCCGCCTACGGCACCGTGGACGAACTCAACAGCACGATCGGCATGGTGCTGGCCTGCGAAGGCGTGGACGCGGCGGTGCGCGAAGCGCTGACCCAGGTGCAGCACGAGCTGTTCGACCTCGGCGGCGAGCTGTGCATCCCCGGCATGGCGATGATCGAGGATGCCGACGTGACCCGGCTGGAAGGTGTGCTGGACGCCTTCAACGAACCGCTGCCGCCGCTGAAGGATTTCATCCTGCCCGGCGGCGGCATGGCCGCCGCCTGCTGCCATCTGGCGCGCACCGTGTGCCGCCGCGCCGAGCGCGAGGTGATCACGCTGCGCCAGGCGGAGCCCGCGGTACGCGCGCAGACGCAACGCTACCTCAACCGCCTCTCCGATCTGCTGTTCGTGCTCTGCCGCGTGCTCGCCCGCGCCGGCGGCCACGGCGAGGTGCTGTGGCAGCACGAGCGGCGGCGCAAGCCCGCCGCCGGTTGAGCCGGCCGCATGCTGCGGCTGTACACGCACCCCGCCTGCCTGCAACACGACAACGGTCCCGGCCATCCTGAATCGCCGGCGCGCCTCGCTGCCGTGCTGCGTGCGCTGGACCACGATCGCTACGCCGCGCTGGATCGCGTGGAAGCCCCGCGCGCCAGCCGCGAACAGCTGTTGCGCGTGCACACCGCCGCCCATGTCGAACGCATGCTCGCTGCCGTGGCCGCCGGCGAAATGCGCCGGCTGGACGAGGACACCGTGCTCTCGCCCGGCTCCGCCGAGGCCGCGCTGCGCGCCGCCGGCGCCGCAGTGGCGGCAGTGGATGCCGTGCTCGGCGATGGCCACGCGCGCCGCGCGTTCTGCGCGGTGCGCCCGCCCGGCCACCACGCCACGCGCGAGCAGGCGATGGGCTTCTGCCTGTTCAACAACGTGGCGGTGGCCGCGGCGCACGCCCTGGCCGTGCACGGCCTCAAGCGCGTGGCGATCGCCGATTTCGACGTGCACCACGGCAACGGCACCCAGGACATCTTCTGGCGCGAGCCGCGGGTGCTGTTCGCCTCCAGCCACCAGATGCCGCTCTATCCGGGCAGCGGCCAGCCGGACGAACGCGGCACGGGCAACATCCTCAACCGGCCGCTGTCGGCCGGCGACGGCCCCTACCTGTTCCGCGAACTGTGGGAAGGCGACCTGCTGCCGCGACTGCACGCGTTCCGGCCGCAACTGGTGCTGGTCTCGGCGGGCTTCGATGCGCACGAGCGCGATCCGCTGGCCGACCTGTGCCTGGGCAGCGAGGACTACGCCTGGATCACCGCGAAACTGGTCGACCTGGCGGACCGGCATGCGGGCGGCCGGCTGGTCTCCTCGCTGGAGGGCGGCTACGACCTCGCCGCGCTGGCGGCCAGTGCGGCGGCGCATGTCGAGGCGCTGCTGGAAGCATAGGAACATCCCCTGCGCGAACGCGGCAAGCGGGCGATGAGGAAAACGGGACCGCGCGCACCGCCTCCCGCGCCCTCCTTTCCGCGCACTCTGCTGCCTGTCACGCCCGGGCAGGCCGCGCCGACAAGGGAAATTCAGCCGAACACGATGCTGGCGATCGCGCCGTTGGTGTCGCTGCGCGGGCGCATCGATACCTCCCAGCCGTACAGCTCGCACAGTCGGCGCACGATGGCGAGGCCCAGGCCCGCGCCGCTGCCGCCCGCGCCTTCGCCGCGCACGCCGCGCTGGAACAGGCGCTCGGCATCCTCGGGCTTGATCCCGGGACCGGTGTCGATCACCTCGATGCGGGCCGCCCCCACTTCCACCCGCACGGTGCCTTCCAGCGTGTACTTGATCGCGTTGCCGATCAGGTTGGTGAGCGCCACCGACAGCACCGAGGCCGGCGCGTTGACGCTGACCGGCTCGCGTGCCGCCAGCTCGATCTCGATCGGTTTGCCGCGCACCTGCGAGCGCTGGCTCTCGATCACGTCGGCGGCGACCTTGGCCACTTCGGTGGTCTCGCCACGGGTGGGGCCGCGCCGCTCGGCGCGCGACAGCAGCAGCAGCGCCTCGATCAGCTCGGTGGCCTGGCGCGAGGCGCGCTCGATGCGCTTCAGGCGCTCGCGCAGCTTGTCGGTGAGGTCGGGCGAACCCTGCAGCAGCTCGGTGGTACTGGCGATCACCGCCAGCGGCGTGCGCAGTTCGTGGCTGACATCGGAGTTGAACTCGCGGTCACGTTCCACCATCGCGGTGAGCCGCGCGGAGTACTCGTCCAGCGCATACGCCAGCTCGCCCACCTCGTCATCGGCGAAATGCTGCGCCAGCGGTTCGGCCTTGCCGGCCTTGCGGAAATCGCGCAGCCGGTTCGCCAGCTGGGTCACCGGCTTCAGCACCTTGCGCGACAACCACAGGCCGATCGCCAGCGAGAGCAGGCTGAACACCAGCACTACCACGATCAGCGAAGTCACCAGCTGGCGCTTGCCCAGTTCCTCGCGACCCACGTCGTAGCGCACGAAGCCGATGACGCCGTCCTTGCGCCGCACCGCTAACTTGTAATGCCGCACCATGCCGCTGGTGTCGGTCTCGGTGATGTCGTGCACGCCGGTGCCGAGGTTCTGCCAGGCCAGCGGCATCTTGTACAGCGTGCGGTCGCTCTTGAACCAGGCTTCCAGCAATTCGGAATGTGTTTGCTGGTCAGGATGCGCGATGATCTGGTCGACCGCCTGGTCCACGTCGTGCTGCAACGCCGATACCACCAGCTGGTCCTCGACCTTGGAACGCACGTACAGCGAGGCGACAGCAAACAACACGCTGAGGCCGAAGCCGAACAGCGCGAAGGAGAGAACAAGGCGGAACCGGAGCTTACGCCTGGACTGCATCCGGCTCGACCATCCTGTAGCCGATGCCGTGCCGCGTGTGGATCAGCGGCTTGTCGAACGGCTTGTCGATCGCCGCGCGCAGGCCGTGGATGTGCACGCGCAGCGAATCGGAGTCGGGCAGTTCCTCGCCCCATACCTTCTGCTCAAGGTCCTGCCGCGTCACCACCGAGGGACTGGCTTCCATCAGCGCCTGCAGCAATTTGAGGCCGATCGGATTCAGCTGGATCGCCTTGCCCGCGCGGTTCACGGTGAGCGTATCCAGGTTGTAGGTGAGGTCGGCCACCTTGAGCACCCGGCTTTGCGGGCCCTTGCCGCGGCGCGCCAGCACTTCCAGCCGCGCGGACAACTCCTGCAGCGCGAACGGCTTGGTCATGTAATCGTCGGCACCGGACTCGAAGCCGGTGAGCTTCTGCTCCAGCGCATCGCGCGCGGTGAGCATCAGGATCGGAGTCTGCTTGTGCGCCTCGTGGCGCAGCTTCTTCGCCACTTCCAGGCCGTCGAGGCCGGGCAGCGTGAGGTCGAGCACGATCACGTCGAAATCATGCACCACCGCCAGATGCAGGCCGGTCACGCCGTCGCCGGCGAAGTCCACTACATGGCCACGATCTTCCAGATAGTCGCCGATGTTGGTCGCGATATCGCTGTTGTCTTCGATCACCAGTACGCGCATGCGCCACTCCGCGATGCCGCCGGCGACACGGGCCGGCCCCGGCCGCAAGCTTAACATTCGCGGCCCGCGAAACTCGCGGCAAACCGGCTCCGGCCTGAATGCGCACAGATGCCCGGCACTTGGCGCCGCCCAAGAAAAAACCCGGATGAGCCGGCTGCTCGCCGCCACATCCGGGTACAGGGCTCGTCCCGTTACCGCCATCCACCGTTGTCGAACCTCGCGGCACGCCTCGGGCAAATCGACAGCGTCTTCGTTATAAGTGCCCGGGGGTTACGACCCGGTTAACCCGCCATGCGGCATTCATGTCGCGTTCGTCTTGCCGCGTCGTGCGACACGTTGCACGCCGCCAACCTGCGACTGCAGCAGTTCGATGATCGCGCCGGCCACGTCGACGCCGGTGATCGCCTCGATACCTTCCAGCCCGGGCGAAGCGTTCACCTCCAGCACCAGCGGGCCACGCTCCGAACGCAGCAGGTCGACGCCGGCGATGCCCAGCCCCAGCGCGGCGGCGGCGCGCACGGCGATGCGCCTCTCCGCGGCGCTGAGCTTCACCGGCACGGCGCTGCCGCCGCGATGCAGGTTGGCGCGGAACTCGCCCGCGCTGGCCTCGCGCTGCATCGCCGCCACCACCTTGCCGCCGACCACGAAGCAGCGCAGGTCGCAGCCCTTGGCCTCGGCGATGAACTCCTGCACCAGGAAATTCGCGTACAGGCCCCGGAACGCCTCGATCACGCTCTGCGAAGCGCTGCGCTTTTCGGCCAGCACCACGCCGGTGCCCTGGCTGCCTTCGTTGAGCTTGATCACGTGCGGCGGCTCGCCCAGCAACGCGAGCAGGTCCTCGGTATCGTCGGGATTGTCGCCGAACACGGTGACCGGCATCGCGATGCCCTGCGCGGCTAGGATCTGCAGGCTGCGCAGCTTGTCGCGCGCGCGCAGCACCGCATCGGAGGAATTGGGCGTGTAGACGCCCATCATTTCCAGTTGGCGCAGCACCGCCGTGCCGTAGAACGTGCTCTGCGTGCCGATGCGCGGGATCGCCGCGTCGAGGTCGCGCACCGGCTTGCCCTTGTAGCGGATCGCCACGCTGCCGGGCGCGATCCGCACATAGCAGCGCAGCGGGTCGAGCACACGCACCACGTGGCCGCGCGCGCGCGCCGCGTCCACCAGCCGCTGGGTCGAGTACAGCCGCGTGTTGCGCGAGAGGATGGCGATCTTCATGGACGGTCCGTGGCCGCCAACGGCAGCCGGGGCTGGGTGTAGGCACGCGAAGGGTCGACCGCGAAGCGCCCGTGCAGGGCACTGCGGCCGAGCAGCATGGGAAACAGCATGTGCCGCCGATCGGTCAGGTTGATGTCAGCCTCGAAGCGCCGCCCGGCCAGCAGGATCTCGCTGCGGATGAACCAGCGCTCGGTACGGTGGCCGCCGGTGTCGGTGACCACGCGCCGATCCAGCGCCCGCGCCTCGCAGCGCACCGTGTCCGACACATGCCGCCCGGCACGCACGGTGAAGCGCAGCCACACCGCGCCATCGCGCAGGAAGCTGTCCAGCGTCTCCACATGCAGTGCGCTGCTGCGTGCCCCGGTATCAAGCTTGGCCTTGAGCTGGGCGATGCCCAGCTGCGGCAACGCCAGCCGCTCGCGCCAGCCAAGCACCAGCGGACTCGGAGTGATCGGATCCGTCATCGGTGTCGGCGCGCTCGCTGGGGTGGCGATGGGGGACGACGGGCCACGGCGGGGAAGGCCGTGGAGCGGGTGAAGGGAATCGAACCCTCGTCAGTAGCTTGGGAAGCTACAGCTCTACCATTGAGCTACACCCGCGTCGGTCTGCGGATGGTAACCCGGGAAACGGCGTAGTGGGAATCCGCCGGCCTGCGTATCCACCGGCTGAACCATCGGCGCCGCCGCCAGAGCAGCCGTGGCGGCCCTGATCCCCACCACGGGCATAATTGACTCGTCGACGCGGGCCGCGCAGCGTGCCTTGAGGCCGGGCATGGCAATCACGCCATGCCGGTCCGCGTTGCGCCTGGAACCGGGAGACCCCGATGCGTGTGACTGCTTCTCTCTTTGCTTCGCGCCGCCGCGGCTGGCGGGCGCTGGCCGTATTGCTGCTGTGCGCCGCGGCCGCGGTGGCCCACGCGCAATCCGCCGATACCGACGACAGCACGCCGCCGGACCGGGTGGCGCGACTGTCCTACGTCGCCGGCGATCTCGGCTTCCTGCCCGCCGGCAGCCAGGACTGGGCCAGTGCCGACCTCAACCGGCCGCTGACCACCGGCGACCGCCTCTCCACCGGCGACGGCGCGCGCGCCGAGCTGGAGCTGGGCGGCGCCAGCCTGCGCATGGACGGCGGCACCGATTTCGGCCTGCTCAACCTCAACGACAACCTGGCCCAGGTGGAGCTGACCCAGGGCACGCTGAATCTCAGCGTGCGCCAGCTCGCCCCGGGCCAGAGCTACGAAATCGACACGCCAACGCTGGCGCTGGTGGTGAACCAGCCCGGCATTTTCCGGGTGGATGTGGACAACGACGGCAGCGGCACGCGCGTCACCGTGTTCAGCGGCCAGGCCACGGTGTACGGCGAGAACAACGCGCAGCACGACGTGATCTCCGGCCGCAGCTACCAGTTCGACGACTCCACGCTGGCCGCGCGCACGGTCAGCGACATCGATGGCGGCGACGCCTTCGATGCGTGGTGCAGCGAGCGCGACCAGCGCTACGCGCAATCCGCGGCGGATCCCTACGTCTCCGCCAACGTGATCGGCTACCAGGACCTGGACGAGTACGGCAGCTGGCAGGATTCGCCGGACTACGGCGCGGTCTGGTATCCCAGCCAGGTGCCGGTGGGCTGGGCGCCCTACCGCGACGGCCACTGGGCCTACATCGCGCCGTGGGGCTGGACCTGGGTGGACGCCGCGCCGTGGGGCTTCGCGCCCTACCACTACGGCCGCTGGGCCTACATCCGCGGCGCCTGGGGCTGGATCCCGGGGCCGCGGATGGCGCGACCGGTATACGCGCCGGCGCTGGTCGCCTTCGTGGGCGGCGGGGTCGGCATCGGCGCACCGGTGGGCTGGTTCCCGCTGGGCCCGGGCGAGATCTACAACCCGTGGTACCACTGCGACCGCGCGTACTACCGGCGCGTCAACATCACCAACATCTACGTGCGCAACGGCGGCTACCGCAATGCGGTCATCGCCAATATCGGCCGCCAGTACAACGACTACCGCGCCGGACGCGTGCCGCCGGGCCTGCACTATTCAAACCGTGCCGCACCGCGCGGCTTCACCGCGGTGTCCGGCACGACTTTCGCCAGCGGCCAGCGCGTGCAGCGCAACCTGCTGCACGCCGATCCGCACCGGCTGGCCGCCGCACCGGTGCTGGCCCGCGGCGCCCCGCTGCGCCCCTCCGCACGCAGCGGAGCGCCGGCGCGCGGCCCACAGGCACGGCCGCTGCCCACCGCCGACTTCCGCCGCAACGTGGTCGCACGCACGCCGCCACCGGCCGCACTGCGTACAGTGCACCCGAACTTCGCCCCGGCAGATGTGCGGACGCCGCAACGCTCAAGCGCACCGTTCGCCAACGTACGGGTACTGAACACCCGCGGAGCGGTACGCCCGTCCAGCACCCCGGCCAGCCTGCCGGACGTGCGCCGGGCGGCACCGGCGGATGCGCTGCCCTCGACCCGCTTCGCCCATCCGCGCAGCGGGGAAGAACGCGGCCTGCCCGCCGTCGAACCGATCCGCCGCGCGACGCCGGCCGAAACGCAGCAGGCGCCGCGACCGGGCGTGAGCTACATCGCCGGCCCGGAACCGGCACAGCCGCAACCGGCCTACCGCAACGAGCGCCCGGCCAATACGCTGCCGCAGCCGCCGCGCTTCGAACGTGCCCCCATGCAGCCTGCCCGCGCGCCGGAGTACACGCCACCGCGCGAGTACGCCCAGCCGTCCTACCAGGCGCCACACTACGAGCAACCGCACTACGAGTCCCTTCGCCCCGCCGCGCGGCCGCAACAGCACCATGCCGAACCGGCGCACAAGGCACCACCGCCACGCAAAGACGAGCGGTAAGGCCGGGGAAGTCCTCGTTCGTCCGCCGCCGCGATTCGGCGGCGGCGGCGCCAGCGGCTACAATGGGCGCATGCAGATCACGCTCAACGGCCAACCGCGCGATTGCGCTCCCGCCACCACCATCGCCCAACTGCTGGAAGCGGCCGGCTACGGCGGCCGGCGGGTGGCGGTGGAACTGAATCGCGAGATCGTGCCGCGCAGCCAGCATGCCGGCCACACGCTTGTCGACGGCGACCAGGTCGAGATCGTCCACGCCATCGGCGGGGGATGATCGCGCGCGTCCGACTCCCGCATCCCCGCGACGTTCGCGCCGGACGCCGCCACTGCAAGGCATTCCCATGAACCTCAAGACCCTCGACGTCACCGATCCGCTGGTCATCGCCGGCACCAGCTACGCTTCGCGCCTGCTCACCGGCACCGGCAAGTACAAGGACTTCGACGAGACCCGCGCAGCCTCGCAGGCCGCCGGCGCCGAGATCGTCACGGTGGCGATCCGCCGCGTGAACATCGGCCAGGACGCCACCGCGCCCAGCCTGATCGACGCGCTGCCGCCGCACGAATTCACCCTGCTGCCGAACACCGCCGGCTGCTACAACGCGGTGGATGCGGTACGTACCTGCAAGCTGGCGCGCGAACTGCTGGACGGCCACAAGCTGGTGAAGCTCGAGGTGCTCGGCGACCAGCGCACGCTGTTCCCCGACGTGGTAGAAACGCTGAAGGCCGCCGAGACGCTGGTCGCCGACGGCTTCGACGTGATGGTCTACACCTCCGACGACCCGATCCTGGCGAAGAAGCTGGAGGAGATCGGCTGCGTGGCGGTGATGCCGCTGGCCGCGCCAATCGGCTCGGGCCTGGGCATCCAGAACCGCTACAACCTGCTGGAGATCGTGGAGAACGCCAAGGTGCCGGTCATCGTCGACGCCGGCGTGGGCACCGCCTCCGATGCCGCGGTGGCGATGGAACTGGGCTGCGACGGCGTGCTGATGAACACCGCCATCGCCGGCGCCCGGGATCCGGTGCTGATGGCGCACGCGATGAAACTCGCGATCCAGGCCGGCCGCGCCGCGTTCAAGGCCGGCCGCATTCCGCGCAAGCGCTACGCCTCGGCCTCCAGCCCGATCGACGGCACCATAGCCTGACCGCAGCTCCCCTCTCCCTTCGGATGCGGGGAAGGGCCATGGATGGCTCTGCTTTGAGGAGCGAGGAAGAAGGGTCGGGGGTGAGGGTTCGGTCGAAGCGCGGTACCGGCATCTCGCGTAAATCCGCCCCCACTCGCTCCGCGCCCGCTCCCGGCTGACGCCACCCTCTTCCGCAAGCGGGGGAGGGATCCACCACGACACGTTTCGCCCGACATGACCGACGACACGCCTCCCGAACACCTACGCCGCATCCGCAGTTTCGTGCTGCGCGAGGGTCGCATGACGCCGGCGCAGCAGCGTGCGTTCGACGAGCACTGGGCGCGCTACGGCATCGACTACACGGGCACCGCGCAGGACTACGCCGCACACTTCGGCCGGCTGGCGCCGCTGGTGCTGGAAATCGGCTTCGGCAACGGCGAGGCGCTGGCCTGGGCCAGCGAGCACGATCCGGCACGCGACTACCTCGGCGTCGAGGTACACGGCCCCGGCGTGGGCCGGTTGATGAACGCGCTGGCCGCGCGCGATGCGCGCAACGTGCGCCTCTACAAGCACGATGCGGTGGAGGTGCTGGGGCACGAGATCGCACCCGGTACGCTGGCCGAGGCGCGCATCTGGTTCCCCGATCCCTGGCACAAGAAGCGCCACAACAAGCGGCGCATCGTCCAGCCTGCCTTCGTGGCCCTGCTCGCCTCGCGCATGGCGCCCGGCGGCCTGTTGCACCTGGCCACCGACTGGCAGCCCTACGCCGAGCACATGCTCGAAGTGATGGAGGCCGCGCCGGACTGGCGCAACGCCCTCGCGCCGGGCCAGTACGCCGACAAGCCGGACTGGCGCATCGAAACCCACTTCGAGCGGCGCGGGCTGAAGCTGGGGCACGGCGTGTGGGACCTGCTCTACCGCCAAGCCCCAATCAAATAAAAGCAATGCCGCCCCTCGGGCGGCGTCTCGTTTGCCCCCTCTCCCCTGCGGGGAGAGGGTTGGGGTGAGGGGCTACGCTGCGAAGGCGCCCGCTCGAGGCGAACATCATCGCAAGCCCCTCCCTTCACCCTGCCCTCTCCCCAAGGGGGAGAGAAAGAACCGCAGCGCTGCAGCCCCGCGGTTCACCAGTCCTTGCATCGCGCCGCTTATACTTGCGCGGACCTGCCAGGGACGAGCGCTGCAGCGTGAATTCGCCACTGCCATTCCGCATCCATCCATGCCCGACGCCCGTTCGGGGGGCGCGCTAGTGCCACTCACGCTCACCCCCGAAATGCTGCTGGTACTCGGGCTGGTGGGCTTCACCATGCTGATGCTGGTGCTGGAATGGATCCGCGCCGACATGGTGGCGCTGCTGGTGGTGGTGGTGATCGGCCTCACCGGGGTAATCCCCTCCGACCGCGTGTTCAACGGCTTCGCCGGCAACGCGGTGATCGCGATCATCGCGATCATGATCATGGGCGAGGGGCTGGACCGCGCCGGCGTGCTCAACCTCACCGCGCACATGGTGATGCGCCTGGCCAAGGGCATGGAGTCGCGCCTCGGCGTGGTCATCAACATCATGGCCAGCCTGTTCAGCGCGGTGATTCCCAGCCAGGCGCTGGCCGCGCTGATGATCCCGGTATCCAGCCGCCTTGCCGCACGCACCGGCGTGCCGCTCTCGCGCCTGCTGCTGCCGATGGCGTTCTGCATCCTCACCGCCACCAACACCACGCTGATCGCCAATTCGCCGCTGATCGTGCTGAACGACCTGATCGCCAGCGCCAACGCAAACCTGCTGCCCGGCGCGCACACCATCCCCAAGTTCGGCCTGTTCAGCGTCACCCCGGCCGGCCTTGCGCTGGCCGCGGTGGGCGTGGCGTACTTCTACCTCTTCGGCCGCAAGCTGCTGCCCGGCCACGAGGACGAGCGGCTGAAGGTGACGCCCGGCCGCACCGAGAGCTACTTCGCCGATACCTACGGCATCGTGGGCGAAACCGCCGAGCTCACTGTCACCGCCGAGAGCCCGCTGGTGGGCATGAGCATCGGCGAGGCCGAGCAACTGCATGACGCGCCGCTGATCCTCGCGATCAAGAGCGGCAACGAGGCGCGCATGGCGCCGCCGGCCGACCACGTGATCTGGGTTGGCTCGGTGCTCGGCGTGCTGGGGCCGCGCGAACAGCTCAACCGCTTCGCCAACAACCAGCTGTGCCGGCTCTCCACCCGCATGCGCCAGCTGGCCGAGCTGTTCAATCCCACCCGCGCCGGCATCTCCGAAGTGGTGATCCCGCCGGTGTCGCGCTTCATCAAACACAGCATCGGCGAGCTGCGCCTGCGCAAGCGCTTCGGCATCTCGGTGCTGGCGGTGAACCGCGGCGACCAGGTGCTGCGCGACGACGTGCGCGCGGTGGAGCTGCGCGCCGGCGACACCGTGGTGGTGCACAGCACATGGCGCGACCTCTCGCTGGCAGCGGAAGACCGCGACCTGGTGGTGGTCACCGACATCCCGAAGGAGGAACAGCGCCCCGGCAAGATCTGGCAGGCGGTAGGCTTCTTCGTGCTGGCCAAATGCCTGGCGCTGTTCACCAACCTCGACCTGTCGGTGGCGATGATGACCGGCGCGATCGGCATGCTGCTCTCCGGCGTACTGAACATGGACGAGGCCTACAAGGCGATCAACTGGAAGACCATCTTCGTCACCGCCTGCCTGATCCCGCTGGGCTGGTCGATGGACGCCACCGGTACCGCCGCGTGGCTGGCGCAGTACGTGCTGCACTACCTGGGCCACGCCTCGCCGTGGGTGCTGCAGGCCACGCTGGCCGTGCTCACCCTGCTGTTCTCGCAAGTGATGTCCAACGTGGGCGCCACCGTGATGATGGTGCCGATCGCCATCTCGGTGGCAGTGGCCACCGGCGGCAACCCCTCGGCCTACGCGCTGATCGTGGCGGTGTCCTCGTCCAATACCTTCCTGCTCAGCTCCGGCCACCCCGCACTGATGATGGTCACCGGCCCCGGCGGCTACAAGGGCAAGGACTTCCTGCGCGTGGGCGCACCGCTGACCCTGGCCATGCTGATCGTCACCCTGGTATCGATCAACCTGCTGTTCCGCTGAGTCCCTTCCCCCCCTCGTTTCCCATAGAGCCTGTTCACTATCTCCACGCCTGGGTTGCCTTGCTGTGGCCGCCAGATGGTAGTGCGTGGCGCAGCGCCTGGCTGGCTGGCAGAGCCTGCCCCTGCGAAGGCAGGGGTCTAGCCACGCGCTGACGCATGACAGCCACAGCAGGGTAACCCCAGCACCTATCACTTCCGGGGCCGAGTCTGTTTGCCCGCATCCTGGCGTCCTCACTCGGTCGTGGACCGCCCCCACTTCCTCGTTCTTCCTTGGCCTGCGCGCAAGCAGTTCCCGGCGCGGGCCACGCGGAGATAGTGAACAGACTCTTACGCACGGGAAAGGGTCGGGCTGGAATGCATTCATGTCGCAATCCAGCCGGCCCAGGCTGCCCAGCAGGGGAATTTCCCCGCGGGACCGGAACAATTATGGAATTTTCATCGCCCAGATGACTGGCGGCCAAGACCCTAGCATGGGTGCAGACCAGGTGAGCCGCGACCTGACGAACGATAAGGCCATGCCCGCATGGCTGGCTCGATACAGTGCCAAACGTGTCGGTGATCGAGCCGCCGGCAAGCCGCCGACCATCGAACAACAGCGCCCCAAATAGCTATAAGCGGGAAGTCTCCGTCCTGTACGAGAGCGAACAATGCGTTCCTTGAATAAAGCATCGGCCCCTTTACCGGGAAAGGAATGATCCACCGATTGCTCGATCAGGTGCTGAAGCGAGCCGCAAGCTCACGTAGATACCGCCGGGTGCCTGTTGGCAGACCAGACCTCCGCCACGCCCGCCAGCAGCGGCAATCCACGCCGAGAGCCTGCAGTGAAAGCATGGCGTCGAAGGCGCCACATCTGACCGCTGACGGTAACCAGGGCAGCCACCGCTTGATGGCATTGCCACGCGGTGCATCGGTCATTGCAGCGGACACTGCTTGATGCGCCGACTCGGCCCATGCGTCTGCTGGCGACGCAGATCTGTCCACCCCAAACGATCCCCGTGGTTTGCCGGTGGTCGGTGACGCAACGCAACGGCAGTTTTGAACCCCGGCCACGGACCTGGAACCCACCAGGCGAAAGCCGCTGGAGGCACGTCATTTTTTCCCCGGTTTGCGTCGTCCGATTCCGACGCGAGTCGTCGAATGTGACTCACGTCTCATGTTCACGATTCTATCGCGCACCAAGTTGCGGATTTTGTCTCAAACCACTTCTTGTATTCCTGACAGGCATTTGCGGCAGGTCAACACGCCTCCCGCAGCGTGTTGGCCTGCGATATGCACTGCACCCCCGACTCCGTCAGAAAGCAGAGGTGATCATGGCTTATGCAGAGCAATCCCAACTCAAACGAACGTTCTACAGCACCTCCCATGTGACGCCCGCGCAACGCGCCCGCACTTTGAGGAGGCGGTTGAGATCAATCGCCTATCTGCGCACCGAGGGCGAGAAATCGCTGAATGCCTCGCTTGCCTCCTACGAGCTGGGCTCCCTCCTGGTGACCTGCTTCACATCGGATGCAGCCGAGTTCATACGGAACGAGCAGGTGATCGGGAAGAGCAAGCTCGACGAATATTTCCTGCTGCTACTGCTGCTGCGCGGCGACATCCATGGAGCTTTCGAAAACCGCACCTTCGTGCTGAAAAGAGGCGACATCTGCGTAATGGACCTTTCGAAGACCGCCCGATTGCAAACCAGCGCCTGCCAACTGACGGGCGTATTGATCCGCCGCGACGTGCTTTGCAGCAACGAAATCGACTTGCACGGACGCACCCTCTCGAACGGCAGGCTCCGCTGCCGCATGCTGACCGCCCACCTGGAGCGGCTGGTCGAATCACTCTCCAGCATGACGGTACCGAGTCACGACGCCTTGGTGCGCACCACGATCGCGGTCATCCGCAATTGCCTCCAGATCACGCAAATCAAGCCGGAGGATCCCCAGCCCTGGCTGGACATACTGCGCCGCCGCATCCTCAGCTACATCGAGGATCACCTCACGGACGTTGACCTCGATGCAACGCACATCCGACGTGCGTTCCGTATCTCGCGGTCCCATCTCTATCGTCTGTTCCCGGAGTACGGGGGAATCCAGCGCTATATCCGCACCCTGCGGCTGGACTTCGCCCTGCGCACGCTCTGCGAGGATCCCGATCAGCGCATCGCGTGGGTCGCCGAGCAGAGCGGCTTTACCAACGAGCGCCAGTTTCAGCGAGCGTTCCTCAAGCGCTTCGAAATGACCCCGAGCGAACTGCGGCAAAGACAGCGGCTTGAGCCGGTAACGTCACCACGCCTTCAGTAGGGGGAACGACCAGGAACCTGGGTATTCGCCTGCCTCACACTAAGCCGCTTGATAGACCGCAGGTGTCTGAGGCCGCCCAGCGCCTTTTCAGGTCGTTCCTCGTTAGCACTACGCCGCCAGTTTTCGATCGTGATACGTGCGAAGCAGCGCCAGAAGGCATCTGCTCGCCGTGGCATTCGGCCAGACGCGCAAACAGGCACGGCGTCTATAGATCAGGCTTCGCCACGTCGCCTGGCCTTGTATCAGAGGTCTCTGTTTGGCGGCAGGCAGCGCGGTTTCTTCAGCCGTGCGCTCTCCAGCCTTTCGGGCATTTGCCTGAGCTCACCACGTCATACGCAATACGAGGCATCGCTGAAGCACAGTCAGACTGAGGGACTGAACTCCACGCCGGTGCGCCACTCCATGATCTGACGCCCACCGGATGCAGCGAACTGCAAACGGTGCCTTTGTTCAATCCACCGCCCGATCAAAGGAGTACGCCGGCGCGGGCTTGAGGAAACCAACGCCTGGAATAGGCCTACGCACATCGAAGCGTCACCCAATCTCAAACAAGGGACAAAGTGTCGCTTAATGACATCAATTTATGATCGCACGCGAGAGACGAAGCGTCGTGTAATCACGCGAACTTACAACTAGCATTGCCACTCGTGAAGTGAGTTAGTGCGCGATGGAGTGATGGTGGGCCCAGGCAACATTGCCAGCTCTAACAATGATCAGAAGGCCTACCAACACTGATCAGGGAACGGAGTTCAGAACCCATTTCCACCTTATTAGCATCCACTCACTTCAATGTAATAAGAAGCTCCAAGTCGCTACGAGACGGAATCTCAAGCGATCTTGGCATACAGAGGGCCACACATGAAAAAGGGCGTGAATAAAGGCTGGTATTGGGCGTATACAAAAATGCGCAGCCTTAACTGCAGCCGACGGGTTTCTTTTTATCGATCAATCCGTTTCATCATACTAAATGATAGCGGACCGGTCGCCTGCATGAACCACAGCTCAAAAATCAGACTCAAGAGACGCCCTTGGCTGTACTGATTTCGCGCCATTCCATTATCTAATTTGCAATATTTGATACAAAACGCGCATCACTTGCGCAATCCCATCTTATGCCTGTCGCATTTCATCAAAATGCGATTTGTTTGCTCCAAATGCGCAGGATGCGCATTGCCAAGCGTTCCCCTTGTACGCTTGGCGCATGTAGGACGCCACTCAGGGCGTCCTACGCTCCGTCGTGAGACGAGGCATGCCGAAAGCACTCCTGGATTTGTGCCACTCGAAATACGGCCCATGGAAGGGCCTTTCGGTTTTCATCAAGAAATGAGGCCATCCTATCGTTCCGCCAGTAATCTGAGGAGGATCCAATGCTAGATGTACGGATAGCTCTAGCTTGTGCTGTTGCGGCAGGAGTCTCGACCAGCGCATTGGACATGTTGACGCGATCTGCTGACTCACTCGGGCTGATTGACCTTCCCAACAGCCGCAAACTCCACTTAGGCAGCATCCCACTAGTCGGGGGCCTGTCCATCTTTCTCGGCGTGCTGATCAGTGCGCTATGGCTCGGCGGCTTTTCACACTTTATTCACGCCCTGCTCGCCACCTCCGCTATCCTCGCCTTGCTTGGCGCACTGGACGATCGCTACAACCTGAGCGTACACGTGCGCCTGCTGGCACAGGCTCTCGTCGTCCTCATTATGATTTCTTGTACTGGCGTGTATATCCATAGCCTCGGCTATCTATTCGGCCGGGAATTGTCACTGAATTGGATGGGCATCCCATTAACTGTCATCGCAGTTATCGGCTTGCTGAATGCCTTTAACATGATTGACGGTATCGACGGCTTGGTCGGCGGCTTATCACTGGTGGCTATTAGCTCTATCTTATTGTACAGCAATGCAGATCGGGTTTATGGCCTGACTACACTGATGCTGTTGCTAGGGAGCGCCCTAATCCCCTACTTGACTGCAAATCTTGGCTTGTTCGGACACAAGGTGTTTCTCGGCGATGCCGGCAGCATGGTTCTTGGTTATCTTTTCGCCTGGATTCTGATCGATTTTAGCCAATCCATGCCAACGCATCTGCCCCCCAGTGACGCGCTATGGTGTGTAGCCCTACCTCTACTTGACACACTAGCTGTAGTGTATCGGCGATTGCGTCAGGGCAAGTCGCCATTCAAGCCGGATCGTGGTCATATCCATCATATCATCATGGACACTGGCCTCGGATCACATCGCACTTTGGCCTACCTAATCGTATTGGCCGTCGCCCTTGCACTTTTCGGTTCAGTGATACGGGGATTCGGACTAGGAGTTAATCTACTCGCATTTTTCGTCTTGGCGATGACGTACACACTTGTAGTGACTAGGCTATGGAAATTCCAAGAAGCGCAGAAAGATCAAGCCGCCTCAGTCTATTCAGCCGATGAGCCTGCAGCTGCTAGTTCGATAATGATTCCATTAAATATGGAAGGCGAGAGTTAATAAGCATAACAAACTTAACCCTTATATTTAGCACCTCGAACTTGTGTAGCCATCCAAGCGGAGCAACCTAGCGGCGCAGCAATCTAGCGGCCTCTCGATACGCCCCCCCCCCCCCCCGCCCCTCTCTCGAAGGCGGGATTCTAAGCCAAGGGCCCGCAACGAATCAGGCAGCAAGGCAAGTTACGGCCAGCAAGAACATACGCACGAGTATGGCAAAGCCCCGTATTGTACCCAAGTCCGAGTGAATTTATTCGGTTATTACGCACATCTTGTTTAACTGCGAGCAACCATTGGTGTGATACAGTTCGCAGACGTTTGACGCCGAAGCACGGAATGGGCAGGACTCGTCAAGCAGGGGGAACGACTCCGATTCTTCTCGTGCGTGTCATCAAGGCACGGCATAGCTGTGTCCGAGATGGTGAGTCGTACCCCCCCTGCCGCGAAGGACCAGGAAGTCCCTCCCGTCCAGGGATGAAGCAAGGAGAGTCCCATGCTCGACACACGGACAGTTCTAGTCTGTCTCTTTACTGCAGGTACCTCGGTCGTGGCGCTGGCCGTTCTTGCCCGCATCTCTGTCGCGATCGGTTTGGTCGACCGTCCCAACGCTCGAAAGCATCATGTCGGCGAGGTTCCCCTGGTAGGTGGCCTCTCCGTGCTCATTGGCTTACTGGCCGGTGCACTATGGCTACATGGACTCGGCATCTTCGGCCATACCGTACTCGCCACCGCCGCGGTACTCGCCCTCCTAGGTGCCCTCGACGACCGTTATGACCTCAGCGTGCGTGCGCGACTCCTTGTGCAGACCGTCGCGATTGCTGTCGTCATCGGTACCACCGGCGTCTACATCCACAGTCTTGGCCATATCTTCGGTCACGAATTGACGCTGGGCTGGCTTGGCATGCCATTCACCATCGTTGCCGTGATCGGCCTGCTTAACGCCTTCAATATGATGGATGGCATCGATGGCCTGGCCGGCGGGCTCAGCCTGATCAGCATCGGCGCCATCCTGTTGTACAGCAACATCACTCCTACCCGCGGCCCCGCTGCACTCATGCTACTGATGGCAAGTGCCTTGTTGCCCTATTTGGCCTCCAACCTTGGACTAGCTGGCCGCAAAGTCTTCCTTGGCGATGCCGGCAGCATGGTTCTGGGTTACCTGTTCGCCTGGACCTTGATCGACTTCAGCCAGACTTCGCCGCGTCACCTATCCTCCGTCGACGTACTGTGGTGCGTAGCATTGCCAGTGCTAGACACCTTAGCCGTGATGTACCGCCGCCTTCGCCAAGGCAAGTCGCCGTTCAAGCCCGACCGCGGGCATATTCATCACATCATCATGGGAACCGGATTGGGGGCGCGTTCCACCTTGATCTGCCTGATTATACTGGCCTCTGCACTAGCGTTCTTCGGATCGGTTGTACGTACATTCGGTATAGCGATCAATCTAACTGTCTTCAGTGCACTAGTTATCATCTATATCTTGACAGCTACGCGGCTGTGGAGGCAGCAGATGGCTAAGCATAAAATTCTGCCGAACATGCAAGCTGCTAACGATGCCAGCATGCCTGCCCCCCCTTCCATAAGAGCACTCGTCGGCAACGGCCAGTCCGAATAACCGCTGCTGTATGAGTCAAGGAGTT
This sequence comes from Dorcoceras hygrometricum, assembly GCA_001598015.1. NCBI lineage: Eukaryota > Viridiplantae > Streptophyta > Magnoliopsida > Lamiales > Gesneriaceae > Dorcoceras > Dorcoceras hygrometricum. Next base: position 9,082 of record KV020107.1, on the reverse strand, counting down.
GCGGACAATCCGCGATTCAGCAGTCCCAATACACCACATGTATGCGGTCTAGGCTGTCGCATTCGTATATCAGACCCCTTCCGCTCCGTACATGGTGTCTCCACACGTACGGAATTTCTTCAATGAGCTCTTGGATTCGTCAATCTTCTACGCCCCCCCCCCCGAAGCTTGAAGTGAAAGGGAACTTCCCGGGCCATCTGCTGACTCCATCCAGCTTAGAAGTTCATAGGCGCGCCTTACGCATACTCGCGGTACCACGCCACGAAACGCGCCACGCCGTCCTCGATCGAGGTATCCGGCGCATAGCCCACGTCGCGGCGCAGCGCCGACACGTCGGCCCAGGTGTCGGCTACGTCGCCCGGCTGCATCGGCAACAGCCTCTTTTCCACCGTGCGGCCCAGGTGCTGTTCCAGCAGCTCGATGAAGCGCAGCAGTTGCGCGGGGCGGTCGTTGCCGATGTTGTAGACGCGCCAGGGGGCGTCCGAGGTGCCGGGATTCGGCGCCTCCGCGTTGTACGCGGGGTCGGGCCGGGCGACCTGGTCCAGCGTGCGGACCACCCCTTCGACGATGTCGTCGATATAGGTGAAGTCGCGGCTGTGGTTGCCGTAGTTGAACACGTCGATCGGTTCGCCGCGGCTGATGCGGTCGGCGAACAGCATCGGCGACATGTCGGGCCGGCCCCAGGGTCCATACACGGTGAAGAAGCGCAGGCCGGTGGTGGGCAGGCCGTAGAGATGGCTGTAGCTGTGCGCCATCAGCTCGTTGGCCTTCTTGGTGGCGGCATACAGGCTGACCGGGTGGTCCACCGCATCTTCGACCGCGAACGGCAGTTTGCGGTTGGCGCCGTAGACCGAACTGGACGAGGCGTAGACCAGGTGCCCGACCTCGCCGTGACGACAGGCTTCGAGGAGGTTGCCGAAACCGACCAGGTTGCTCTGCACGTAGGCCTGCGGGTTCTTCAGCGAATAGCGCACGCCGGCCTGGGCGGCCAGGTTCACCACGCGTTGAGGCTTGAAGCTGATGAAAGCTTCGTTCACTGCGGCGGCATCGGCCAGGTCGGCGCGACGGTGGGTGTAGCCCGGGTGGTCGGCGAAGCGGGCGAGGCGCGCTTCCTTCAGCGCCGGGTCGTAGTAGTCGTTGTGGTTGTCGATGCCCAGCACTTCGTCGCCGCGCGCCAGCAGGCGTTCGGCCAGGGCGGCGCCGATGAAGCCGGCGGTGCCGGTAACTAAGATTCGCATATTAAGACTCATATAGATGAATTAACCATGCTTACATTATGAATGTTAAAATTACTGATATCTGACAATCTAAATTCTTGGTTAGAGGACCCATAGCACTATTGAGAATCAAAGCTACACCCCCTCAACTCCATTGACATCACATCCAACCTTTTTGACGATCTTGGCCGGATTGCCAGCAACCACCACCATCGGCGGCACGTCCTTCACCACAACACTGCCCGCTGCAACCACACTGCCACGGCCAATGCGGACACCTGGAAGCACGATAACATTGGCACCAAGCCACACGGCATCCTCGATCACCACCGGCTTACCTGCACTAGTCGTATATATACGCGCGTCCACGTCGTCAAACGACAGTTCGTGCCCATTACAGTCCATAATCTGACAGTTTGCCGCGATCAAACAATGCCTGCCAACCCGAATGGCGTTGTACGCATGTAGGCAAGCCCCGTGAATACGAGTGCCCTCGCCAATCTCGATAACTGCGCCAGCCCGATCAGCCAACAGCTTAACGGTGCTATGCATATTCACGTGGTAGCCAGCGTTTGAGGAGTTAATCATTACACCATCACCTATGCGAATACGCGCTCCACGCGCAATACCGATTGATGGCATACCTCTAAAATAAACATCCGCACCTAACTCAAGCCCACGAATCAGCGACAGCCGCGCAGCATAGACCTTGATAGATATGCGCTTGATCCACCAGCGAAACCTCATACGCGACGGTCTCCGGAAGAACTATCAATCGATAACGGCGATGCCAGCCGCACGAACAGCTCATCGTAAACATCTATAGTACGTTGAATCACCAACTGCTCATCAAATTCTTTTTCCGCTTTGTGCCTGGCCGCTTCCCCAAGCCGCCCAAGAAGACCACGATCATCATCTAATTGTGCAATTAATGCAGCCAAGGCAGAAGCATCCTTCGGCCTAACAATTAATCCGTCAACTCCATGACTAGTCACAACCTCCCGACAGCCAGGACGATCAGTGGTAATTAATGCAAGACCGGAGGCGGCCCCCTCAATCAAACTCTTGGGTACGCCCTCACGATAATAGCTTGGTAGAACCATCACATCGACTGAAGCCAACAGTGACGGCATATCATCGACATGCCCTAGCCATTCAACTACCCCTTCATCAGACCACTGTTGCGCCTGCTCTCTCCGCACCGAACTCGGATTACCAGAATCTGGCATACCCGCAAGCAGGAAATCTATCTCTCGACCTTGATTTTTCAAAAAAGTCGCGGCAAGAATATATTCTTGAATACCTTTTTCCCACAATAACCGCGCTGCCAAAAGCACGCGTAAGCGACTCTTTTGTTGGCGTCCCGACGGATGAAAGAGAGCAAGGTTGACACCTGAACTTCGAATCAATCGAATGCACTCACGCGGAGCCATTCCGCCAGAAACAAAGGCATCCGCATCGTCAGGGTTTTGTAAGACTAATAACGAACGATCGCTAGTCAGGGTAGTGCGCATAAGAGAAGCGACCAATGGGCGTATTAAACGTGCCTTTATATTATCGACGGTAAACACATACCCCATACCAGCAACCGCATTAACTATCGCAGGCACGTGGGTAAAACGTGCTGCTATCGCGCCATATACCGCGCATTTCACCGTAAAGTTGTGTAGAAGATCTGGGCGCTCCTTCCTCAATATCTTAATTAGCGCACAAAGCGTGACCACTTCACGAAATGGATTGAGGCTGACACGGTCCATTGGCAAAGTTATCCATCGGAATCCAAGCTCAATGAAGCGCAAACCAAACTCACCAGGTGGCGATAACATCACCACTTCATGACCATCACGCCTTAACCGAAGGGCGGTAGAAAGTCGGAAATTGTATAGATACCAATCTGTATTCGCGTAAAAGATAAATTTCATCGCACCCCACTTCAGCCAAACCCAGCCTAAGGCCAGCCGCGCTCAATCAGAAAAAGTGTTACCAGATACCGTGATTGACCGTGAGTCATCCATCACTTGCACATTCCGCACGCTGCTAGTATTTAAATTTTTTGACGACACGCTCCGCAAATTATTGAGCAAACTCCTGACCGTTTTTGTCGCGTTATTGGCGAAGACATTATTTCGCACCTGACAATCAGTCGCTCCTCCTCGTACCATTGCTCCAGTCAGACCGTTGCCTGAAACAGTGTTCGCCGTCATCACGCTCTGTCGCACCCCCTCCATCAAGACCCCATAAGCGCCATTATTCTCTATCGTACATTTATTGAGAGTAACGAGTGATACATTGTGATAAATCTGAATGCCGCACCCCTGATTGTTCCGCATGATGCAGTTATCGATCTGTATATCGTCAGCCGTCTCAGGCTTGTCTGGCTCAATATCAATTCCAGAAGCTGGAGCAGTTCCCCCAGTGTCGTTGAACTCTGAATCAAGCACGCGCACACGCCGGGCAGGTCCAATAGTGAGCCCCTGCCTACGGTTACCGCTACACACCACTCTCGTCAGAGTAACATCCGTCGAATACTTCGGCGCGACATCTTTGGCCAACAGCGCTCCTATACAAATCCCGTCACCCCAACATTTCGAAACATGCATATCGTGAATATGTACAAAGCTTGAACCACGCACGAAAATGCCGTAACCCCATTCGCCGCCGCTACCTAGATGCTGATCGCGCTCCCCAATGATGTTACCTCCGGATATCTCCACATTACTCACATTTTCTATAAGTACTATGTAAAAGCGCTTCGCTGAACTCGGTTTAGCAGCAAGGATGGCATCGGATGCCAATTCCAAATGCATATTGCTACGCAAGCGAATAGGATGACTCGTATCGACGAGATATCGACCAGAAGGAATGTGCACCGTCCCGCCGCTTACTGGCAATGCGTCAATGGCTGCCTGGATTGCAACAGTATCGTCTCGCCGACCATCACCCACGGCTCCTTTACTTTTCACATTGATCGCGCTTCCAGCTGATGCCGACGTGGTTTGTGCATTAGAGCGTGCTAAAGGTATGCCAAACAACGTACAGGTCAAACCGGCAAATAGCGATTGATGTAGGAACCGCCGACGGGATAAAATCTTCTGACTTGCTAATAATTGATTCACGCTTGCCTCTCTTTACCAGGCGTCATCATTTCATGCGCATGGCGTCGTAACCAAGGTAACGTAACGGCTAGTAGGTAAAATTTCGACGCGTAATACTTGTTATCAAACTGGTGCCGATGACGCTCCAGCCACGTAGTAGCACCAGGGACTAGTTCACAGGTATCTTCAGCAATAGCATGCACCTGCTCGAACTTGGCAGCGGCAAGTCCACGCAAATCAAAACGGAAGCTACCTTTACTATTTACATACGGCAACCGTTCAAAATGGCGTGCAATATGTTGACGCACCAAAATTTTACTAATGCCAGTGACAGGGTCCATTCGAAGGGCTGGCGGCACCTCGTGCATGACCCATTTTCGCAGTGTCTCGTTACAGTATGGATAGGCTATGTGCAGGTTTAACGCATGAGCTGTGAGCAATCCTTTCGGAAACGCTGCCGCAGCTTCAGCTATCATTACAGACAATGTACGCTGACTTGACAGGGCATGTGTCTCCTTGATCGCGTCTTGAAATATCCCCAGCCGCGCTCGCGAATCTGATGCAGCGGGCATGCCGAGCAATTCGTCAACTTCCCTATCAGTGAAGCGCGAGCCAGGGAAGAAGCGTTCAAACTGGTCCATTTGCAAGGTGCTCAATGCAAAGCACAGTTTGAAGCTTCGCCTTAGAAATGGCATAGAAAATAACGAACTCGGCAGTCGAAATCGACGTGCGAGCATATGCAATATGCGCTGCTGTCGACCTACCGGCGTGCCAAAATAAATATCTGAACCAAGTCCATCTATAATTCCATCGCCGCCCGCATCAGCCACCTCGGTTGTCAAATCAGCATACGAGAGCATTGCGAAGTCGGCGGTTAATAATGGCATTCGGTCGATCAAAGCCAAGTAACGCTCATAGGCGCGAGCCGGATCACATACTAATACTTCATGACGCAGACCAAGCCTACCGGCTATCGCCCTAGCTGACTCGACTTCATTTTCCTCCCGCCCCCCCAGATACGTAAGACAGGTTGCATTCGGACGGACCTCAGAGACCGCGATAGCAATTGATGTGGAGTCCTTACCGCCACTCTGTAGCATCCACGGTGCATGCATGTTTTCGCAGCCACGATATATCGCTTCGCATAACATGCGGTGATAGTCTCCCAACCAATCTTGCTCTCGGCCAATAACGCTATCACTAGGCCAAGGTGGATTGAAATTCGCCTGGCTGCATAAATCTGACGAAGGGTCGAAACCAATTGTGGCCAGTTTTACATCCTTCCAAATTGAATATGGTGGATAGACGAATGCATTACGATAAATATCAGCTAGCGATACCTGATCAATTACCATCCCCGGCGCAGCGAGATCCACCGCAGCGAAATCCACTTCGCCATAGTAAGGCGACATGCGCAATTGGATAGGCGTTAACATTATGATGACTCCACGCGTCAGCTTGTACTTGTGTCATTCATGCGCGTTACCCGTGGGCAACGTAATGGAGCGTTTACGTATCGAAAAAATATATAACAGCGTAGCGCCAAGCAGAATGACAGTAAGGTGACCGGCCACGATCAGCCACACAGTGTTTTCTAAACTTTTCAGGAGAGAAGGAGCAAACGTAGCAGCCCAATAAAGCAGTGATAGCTCCAAAACAATACCAACGATCGCAACAAACAATGCAATATAACGGTGACCGATAGCGATTAACGCTGGAAATATTAGGCAAGACAGCGAAGAGGCCGATAGATTAGCCGCCCCAAGCCCGGTATACGAACGGAGATCCAGTGTCCATCTGGATAGATGCACATTCGGCACAGCCGCCATTGCCACCAGCATCACGCATAACAATAGGCCAACCGGACGGCTTAACCTAGAAATTACATCAAACTGTCTCGATGGCGACTCGCGTAACAAACGCGGCACAAAATCCCAGGTGAATGCCCCAGTTAAAATCCAGCTCGCCGGCATGATCAAATCATCACAGGAAGCAAATTTACCGAAAACCGGTCGCTCCAGCAGACGATTGAGAATAAGCTTAATCAATGCATCAGAAACAAAGATATAGGAAATAGGCACTGTCACCATTAATCCCATTGGTATTACACGTGCGGCATTGCGAACTGATACAAAACCCTGCCAATTCAACCGTGGGCCAATGTCCCGCCATTTTGGCAAACAGGCCAATATTGGAGACACGCCTACCACAAGGAACGCTACAAGAGGCAACCAAGCTGCATTGCGAAATCCACAGATGATCGCAATACCAACCAGACTCCACACAGGACGTGCGCATGCAACATATAAAAATCCTCGAAGGTTCATTGATGAACGCAAATATTCAGTCTCGCGCTCAAACAATGATTGCCCGATCAGATATATATAGACTAATAGTGCTGACAATGGCTCGATGTGCCCTAGCGTGCTCATCAGTGCCAAGACTAAAGGCGAAAGAAACAGGGCCGCAATCCACGAATCCCCCAACTCTGACTCGCGCAGCCCGAGGAAATTCCGAAATACGATGAGATTACGCGAACAGTGAAAAAGGAGGCTGTTGAATAGGCTCCCTGTAGCTAACAGTACGGATACCTTGCCATAGCGTTCACGTCCCAGCATAGTTATCAATGCCACAGTAACCATTACTGAAATCACTGATGGAACGAGTCGCGCAGCTGAGCGAGGTACACGAAACATCACGACACCATCATCGAATGGTTTTTCGGCGACATAACATTTTCCACGTGCTCGCCGGCATCAACTACGGAATAAAGCATGGATGGAAAAACAAGGAATAGAAGAAAGCACGATTCATAGCGAATGCCACTACCTGGGTTATATATACCAAACGGCACAAACGACACAATAATGAAGAGCGTCGCTGGAAACCAGCCAAGTATCAAGATCTTTCGCACAGTTGCACTGGCTTTCCGATGAAACGAGATGAATATTGAATAAATTGTGACTCCGAGCACAAGCACTCCCGAAAGCAGGAACGGGAACATTACTGGCCTAGCAATCACTTCGGATGGCGTTGGCCCCATAAGTGCCAGTGGCAACGACCATGGCAAGCTACGAACGAGTTCCCCCGTCGAATTCACGCTCACCCAAGTACGGGTAGTGGTTGAGGCAACGGTAAAATAACTTTTTGCCTTAGGAAGCACATCATTACGAATGTAGTCATCTAGATATGGATACAAGGCGAACAATGCAACCATCATTGCTAGTGTAAATAGCAGCACTTGTACACCAAATCCGAGCCGCGAACGAATGCGTGATGTGTATATTATGAACATAATGAAAAATATACCCATCCCGAGACCATACGCACTACGAATAAATGTCATGCCAGCTAAGCACAATAGAGCAATGATCAAAAAATACGCGCGCCGATTCTGATAATAGCCTAATACTGCCCCCATAAAGAATCCCAACATACATACAAATAATGCCTCGCGTCCGACTACCGATGACCAGACGCCAAAATTCGGATTTAGCATAATTGCCAGCAGTGGCCAGCGATGACGACCATGTACTTGTCCATGCTTCACCATGTAAGCAACGCCGAGAGCAGCAAATGCTCCAAAAATAATGTCTGTGATGGTCTCATTGCCAACCATCGCTAGAATTTTCGACGAAATCAGCGTAATGAAAACGGTCCGAGCCTGCCCCGAATCATCGTATGCTCCCGTTAGATATGATTCGTTGTCTCCAAGCTGACTAAAATGACTGTACACAAGGACAGCAAATAGGCTCCAAATCAAGAAAATCACGAATACATAACGGCAGCGTAAAACTCGCCGCACTGACACAAAGCCGCTAACACTTACGTTAGCGCGTCTACGAAGCCTCATTGACTCAACCATCTGTTTGGCGGAATTATCATGCTGCCGTTTCTAGCGAACGGCCGCGCCCGATACCGTAGTAGGCTAACCCAGCCCTCTCCACCGTCGCGGGATCGTAGAGGTTACGGCCGTCGAAGATCGCCGGCGTCTTCAGCGCGGCGCGGATGCGTGCAAAGTCCGGACTGCGGAAGGCTTTCCACTCGGTGACGATGGCCAATACGTCGGCGCCCTGCAGCGCATCCCAGGCGTGCTCGCACAACGCCAGGTCGTCGCGTTCGCCATAGATGCGCCGGGTTTCCTCGCGCGCCTCCGGATCGAACGCCCGCACGCGGGCGCCGGCCGCCCACAGCGCCTCCATCAGGCGGCGGCTGGAGGCCTCGCGCATGTCGTCGGTGTTCGGCTTGAAGGCCAGGCCCCACAGCGCGATGGTCCTGCCTTTCAACTCGCCGTCGAAGTGGCGCGAGATCAGCTCGAACAGCTTGGTCTTCTGGTCGTGGTTCACCGCCTCGACCGCGCCGAGCAGGCGCGCCCCGTAGCCCACGCCGCGCGCAGTGCGCTCCAGCGCCTGCACGTCCTTGGGGAAACAGGATCCGCCGTAGCCCGCGCCGGGATAGATGAAGTGGTAACCGATGCGCGGGTCGGCGCCGATGCCCTGCCGCACCAGTTCCACGTCGGCGCCCACGCGCTCGGCGATGTTGGCGATCTCGTTCATGAAACTGATCTTGGTCGCCAGCATCGCATTGGCGGCGTATTTGGTCAGCTCGGCGGAACGCTCGTCCATCACCACCGTGCGCTCGTGGTTGCGGTTGAACGGTGCGTACAGCTTGCGCAGCACGGCCACCGCGCGCTCGCTGGAGCTGCCGATCACGATGCGGTCGGGGCGCAGGCAGTCCTCCACCGCATCGCCTTCCTTCAGGAATTCCGGG